>JADKLZ010081101.1:3032865-3050474 GCA_021533235.1 Biomphalaria straminea | reverse complement strand
AAAAAAATGTGTATATATATATATGTATATGTGTGTGTGTGTATGTCTGTGTACATAATTAATTTTTATTATCTTCATTGTTTCGGAAGGCGTTTATTGTGCCCTAGAATATGTTCTTCCCGGAGTTACTGGAAATATTGTAGACTCTCCCTTTTCGCTGTAACTAGGTCTGGGGGAGCGGCAAGAGCTCCCCCAGTGCGGGGCTAAGCCCCGCTGCCAAGCACTATTTCCGGTATGGAATGCCAACAAAATACATATTCTGACGTATCTATGGTGCATTATCTTGCAGTTAAAAAGTTTTATTTCAAAAACCTTATGGCCTATTCTTACTGACTTAGTCCCCCCAGAACATTTGACGACAAGATGTTTTCACAAAATCTGTGACTGGCACAACCTTACTAAGGGGTCAACTCCTAGTTCGGCATAGATCTCTATAACTAAGTCCTAAAATCTGTCCTAGCCATCTTGTTGAGCTACATTTGTTTGTTTGTTTTTTTTTTAATTTCGCAGACGACTGTTCACTGCACTTTATTAATGGAGCCCAGCTACTGGTAGAAATGTGTAACCTCTCTTGACTAGGCTCGTGTAATGGGTGTCTGTAGTTTGCTAAAGATTTTATATAGAAAAGGAAATTTGTATCGTCAAAATCATAGATTTTGGTGAATTGAGTTTGCTTTAGAATAATGTATTTTCAACCTCAAAGCTCTCGGTAGGAGGATTTTAAACTCAAAACCATCCGTAGGCGGTTTAAACTAAAAAAATAACTCTCTGGAGGAGGGGGGTTAAACTCTAAACCTCACTGGGTTGGCTACGCTCATAGAACTTTTTATATTGAAAAGTTTTTTTTTTAGTATTAAATCCCGCGGAAAGGGGGGTTAAAACTCAAAAAAACTGTTTGGCAACGCTTATAGCATTTAATTTGCTTTAATTTTATATTGAAGAAGTATTTTTTAGCTTCAAATACCGAAGGAGGGGAGTTTAAAGTCAAAACCCCTTTTGGCATCGCTCATATAATTTTGAGTGTGTAATTTGCTTTTTTTCTTCAAATTGAAGAGATATTTTTTAGCTTAAAACTCAGCTGAAGGATTGTTTAAACTCAAATTCCCCTATGGCTACGCTCATAGCATTTTAAGTGTGTGATTTCCTTTCCTTATATTGAAGAAGTATTTTTTTGCTTTAAAGTATTTTTCTTGAATGTCATGTTCAGATTGAGTTCTTGTTATGTGACAGTACATGAAACTCTTTGAGATGCGGTGTCATTCAGAAGTGACTGGTCACCACAACTATGACTACAAGGGTGTAGCATTTGAAGGCCCAGTCTGTGGAGTCTGGGGTGGGTTTAAACACCCCCCCCCTTTGGCTACCCTCATAGCATTTTGAGTGCGTAATTATTTTTGTTATAAGAGTTTTAAAACCTAAAACCCCTTTGGCTGCGATCCTAGAATTTTGAGAGTATAATTTGCTTTTAATATATTGAAAATGGGGTTTTTAACGGCCAGCCCCTCTGGGGGGTGTAAACACGCTATGATCATAGAAGCCGGTGACTGATGTATGGATATTCTTACATTGAAGAGGGGGTTTTATCGAAAATTTCGGAGGGGGTTTTAAAATCAAACTCCCCCCCCCTTTAGCTATGCTCTTGGAATTTCAAAATTGTCGTTTACATTGTTTTTTTGTTTGTTTTGTTCTATAGAAGAGGGTTTAACTGCAAAACCCCCTATCAGGGAGTTTTAAACTCAATGCCCCTTGGCTGCGCTGGGAAAAATGATGGTTTAGTATTGAAATCTCTCGTAAAGTTAACAAAATCTAATAAAAAAAATCAGTAAGTAAATTCCGAGACCCGCTCCCTTCGGGGGGGGGGGGAATTTCATTTCGGGGGGGTGGGTTGAACCCCAAGAACCTCGCCCCTGGCTACGCCCATGCTTTGATATCACTTTAATCAACCTTTAAACGTTAATTTACAGGGAAAACTGGCGTGGAATTCCTTATACTTAGCGCTCCTATTATCCCTTCTATCTTCTATAACCTTATCAGAAATCCTGTCTTATTCAATCTACACTTTTCATTTTTTTACTGCTCAAAATACTTTTATAAATCTATTAAATTTTTACAATAGGGAACATGATGTAAATGGTGTCTGTTTCTTCGACCACCAACGTTTATTGAGCATCGTGTCAGGTATCCATTAGAGTTCGGTGGACTCTGGAGCGCCCTACAAATCCCAGTCTTCTCAGAGATGCAAACCCACGACCTCAGATGTCATCTAACGTCAGATGGCTATTAAGGCTAGGTGGGCTTATAGGTGTTCAATACCAATATTTTTAAATATGAAAGTCCTCTCGAGAAATAGTTATATAGTTAAAGTTATTGTAACTGTCACATATGCGATTCTAGGTTTATCTGTATATTTCATATTTAGTAAGAACATGTGTGCAAATATATATCTGGGTTTTTAACTGTACCTCGGGATTTACCCGGCACCTATTTATAGCTTCTCAGCAGACATCATGATTCAAATCTATTGGTTAGTTTGAATATAAAGACATTTTTAAAATAGCGGGCAAAAGGTGTGCGCCAAATCAGTCCATGTGAAATTGTTCTTGAATGCAGACTTGTTTTTAGTAGTTCTGATTTTAAAGAAAGATGCCTTTGTTCTGCATTTTATTTTATTGAAATATATTCTGTACATAGCTGTACTTATGTTAATTTTAAATACAGTTCCTGTGTTATTGATTCAACGAAGCATTACTCTATTGAATCCTAGATCGTCTTTGTTCAAAATATTATATAATTCAAGATAGAATCCCCGGCATCACAATCATTCAATTGTGACAGTAACATAATTACTTGAGAGAGGTCATTATTATATGTAGTGTTACAACATAACTTAAAGTAAAGGTATAAAAGTTGATTCCCTCAATAAAGTGTCCTTACTTAAATACACTCCAAGATTTTTTTATTTTTTTTGGCACACTGAACTTTTTCTCATTCGCCTCCTCGTGTCGCTTGGGAGATCTATAAGAAGCCTGGAATGTTTCGCTGCACACTGGACAGGTCATTCCAACTTTTACTACCATCCTGCAACTCTGGTCGTGCGGAATGCGCTGTGGACTGTTGTCTCGACGGTCTTAGATCCAAACTTTTGCCTCAGCCATACCCCTGCAGACAGGGCCGGTCTTAGGCCACTGCAGCCTATGCGGTCGCAGTGGGCCCCGCGCTTTCATAGGCCCCGCGCTAATTCAAGGTGTAATTATTAGATTGCAAAATATATACGAACAATTCCGGGAAATCTCCTGAATTTATTAAAATCTCTTGAAAACTCTTAAAAATCTCCAGAAAAATAGACAATATTGTCATTAGTGGGGGTCATTCATTGCGAAAAACGCCAATCCTAGACGCGATAAAAGAAAAAAGACATTGTCAGCTTTCATGTAATAAAATGTAATAATCGTGCGAATTTTCACCTTAATCAGAAGCTCTAATACTTTATGTGCGTTTATAGTCACTGGCATATAAATATGCCATTGGTTACAAGGTTCGTAAAGTACAGATCGCAATTTTTAACTTAGTAAAGAAAGAATAAAATTCAAAGTCGATTTTTTTCTTATACAAAATCTTAATTTTCACATATTATTCTTATTCCCACACAAACTAGGCCCCGCGCAATCAGTTTAGCATAGGGCCCCGCAATCGCTAGGACCGGCCCTGCCTGCAGACGTGCGACCCTTAGAGCTCTCAATTAACGTCATTTAGTTCTTCGAAAGGTAGTACTTATATCGGCAAATGGAACAAATGAGATAAGACAAACCTTTGGTGAGATAAGTGATAGCCAGCTTAACTAATTCTGACACACCTAAAAATTTGTCTATGTTGAGACGCCCGCAGATAATCAAGAGTTTGATTCTAGACTACTATAGCACATACCTGTAATACACATTATCATAGGCGTAAAAGAGATCACCACATTCAAAATCTTTTGCAAGTTCTGCATTTTAAATATTGGTTAAGAAAATGAGGCATAACATTTTAAAGTACTCTCTTCCTCTGCTAATTTTAGATAATTTTTAGATTTTTTAACCTTGATGAAGAAAGAGACGTTTACAAAAAATACTGCCCAAAATACAAACTTACACCAAAATCCGGTACTCTCATACACATCATATATAAGTATGCGCTACTTTGTTATCATACACACTAGACTAGGGCGATCTATGTCTATGTCTTCCCGATGATCAGTATCATTGTTCACTGATTTTAAATCCCGTTTTATCACATTCACGTGACTGAGGTTGGGGCGGCAAGTTTTCTAGAGCCTGACGCGAGTTGTCCGTAGTATTTACTCACTACATTTATACATTTTTGTTTAGTCGAGTAACACGCCCGTAAGTAGATCTAGTTGTTAAAAACATTTTCCCTTTAATTTTAAATGGCTTGTCAGGGCTCTTTTACTTCTTTAAAATACTTAAGTGTCATTCTATGCTGATTGCTAAATGTACCTGGGCCATAGCTTAACGACACATATAATGACAGAATAAAGATTCAGAATGCAGATTCACAAAAATATAACGTTTATTACATGCATAGTAATATAATACAGGCTCAGTTCTGACAAATGAAATATCCAGTATCAATTAAAAAATAATAGCTCAATATGCCATAGACTGAATAATGACTATACAGAAAATAACTAGAGTCTACACTTCAACTCAATCTACAGCCCGAAAGTCCAACTGTCCTGGACTAGGAACAAAATCACACTACTTTATAATGTGCTACATTCCATTCAAACACCTCACAAAGTAAAACAATCCTAAACAAAACAGTTTTGAAGTTAACAAGCTGAAATGTCTTCCTTCTCCTCAACAGTTTACAAGAGACCTAGGCTGACCAGAACTCAGCCTGGCATAGCTATTGTAGTGACTATATTTGTTTGAAAAAAAAAGGTCCGCGACAGAGACGTCTTACGTAGTACGAAGGTTATCTTAAAAAAGATAACGCCCACGACAGACGTCCATGACTATAGACCTAAAATATCCCTCAAATAATACTATTGACCAGGGCTGCCTCTTTATTACTAGATTTTTTTTACTAGGATGACTAGTGCGCTCTAAAATAAAATTTGCCTATATCAGATGATTTAGGACACAGTGCACATCTTTTCAATAGTGATAATCATTTTCAAAGTTAACGAAACATTGAACAATTTTCACCGTCAATGGTTTGTGTGTTTCGAGTCACAATATTCTTTACTGAACGGTCTATGTTGGTTGTTTAATGAATAAGTAAATGAAGACATATTTTTGCATATGCAAAAGGAGTAAATGGTTTGGGTTATATTAATACATAAGATATAGAATTGAATGCAAAAAGAAAAAAAAAATAAATTCTTATAAAAAAAACACAATAACTAAAAAATTGTTTTGGAAAGCAGCCCTAGCAATCCTTTAAAGAAAGAATTTAAAGCTCTTCAAAATCGAAATTAGCAGCTGTGAAAATGTGGCACTGGATAGATCCACATGAGAGAGAGAGAGAGCATAAAAGATGAGTCTCGAATTGCAGATGCCCTACCTAACAGAAGCAGAAAGAAGGCTGAAAACGGCACCTGGTGATTACATATGCCTAACATGCGATCGCAGCTGTGTATCAAGGATAAGCCTTTAATCTTTAGTCACACAAGAAGTTTGCAAAGGGAAAAATTTAACTCTTGAGACGTAAAATGCCACAGACATAGAACAAATTAATTTTGGCTTTGTATCAATTTTAAAAGATACTACATTGTATATTTGACACACACACACACACACACACAAAGTTATTTGTATCAATTAATACAGGCAATTTTAAAATGTGAGTGAAATAGAAAATAAAATCCTTTAATTGTAGATAGACGCATACAAATTCATTCACAAAAATTTTTTTTTACACCAGATATGTCTTATACAAACAAATTACTAAAATCAGACTATTGCTTCTGTTTCTTATATATTTAATGTTGCTATTCATGAACATTTTCTGAGTATTGTTCATTCCTAATACAAGGACTATAACTTTTTAATAGAAAAAATACAAAGTTAAAATTGGAATTAATGCCTCTAAGATGGCATGAGGGATACGACAACGGTGCGAATACAAAAGGGGGGAAAAACAAATAATGTACAAAAATGGTACATGGTTCAGCTCAGTTGTAATACATTTTTCTTTCTAGAAAAAAAAAGAAATGGTGTGGTGCAGCATTTTTTAAATTTCGCACGCAGCTGGTTAGTAGAACGGCCCTGCTGATAGATATGATTTAACATTATTTTCAAATTATTTTTGTTATACTTCACTTTGTTCTTACGGAGACGAACTGACAAGTCAAAGAAGCTAAATAAAAAGTAATAGATTTCTTTTCGGGACGTATGTCTACTAACGATAAATTCAGAATGATAGTAAAATAATTAAATTAAAAAAAAACGAATTCTTAGAAATTAGTCTAACTCTATTTCTCTTATTTTCATTTCAGTAAACGTAACACTCTTACTACCTGTATTCAATGTACTCCAGTTTAGGTAATTACTCCCCCATTTACCATTTAGGTTTGAAGCATAACAAGCATTGTGCCACCAGGCTCCTTTCCTGCCCTCTGCACAATTGCGTTTAGTCATGTCATTGTCTTTATCATACGTGGAGAAGAACATGTTATTATGAACATTTGTTAAACTATCTCCAGCATTGCCAGAATAGCGTTCTACTTGTAACTTATAGTGGTTTTTTTCACCCAATAGTTCAAAGCGCGTGTACAAGGCGTAGTACTTTGTGTTGTTAAATTCTAAATCAATTCTTAAATCATATTTCTTACTAGAAGTTAACTTATAAATATTTTCATTTCCTAGATAAAATTCACCAATGTCGTAATCTCCAAAGCCGTCACGATACTCCTTCCAGCCTCTATAGAAAACTACTTTTCCGTTGATTCTTCTCTGAAAAATGATCCATCCACCGCCGTCTGTCTTGGTGTCACACATGACCTTTAACCCGGAAGCTAGCGTCACCACCTTGCGATCTTCAAGGCTGATGACGTCACGACATGATTCAGGTCGTAAAGAGGTTATGGGCCCATGTAGAAAAGTAAAATTTGTCTTTCCTAGAAGCACACAAAGAAAATGCATTTAATTATTTATCTACATTATTGGCTGTAGTGAGTTAAGTCAGACAAATATTTGGATAAGTAACTATAACAGACAAAAAAAAAAGAAAAGAAGTTTCTTTTAATTAGCAAATGTAATTGTTTTATTTAGATAATTCTATTCTGTAGCTTTCTCTCTCTTTCTCTCTTTCTCCATCTCCCCTCTCTCTTTAAGAGATACTTAGAAGAAATGTTGACATTAGAGAGAAACAACCGGGTTTACCTAAAGGCTTGTCAAGGCTCTTTTTCTTCTATAATATACATATGTGTCATTCAATGCTGATTGCTAAATGGACCCAAGTCCTGGGCAATACCGTAACGACACATATAGCTATAGAATAAAGATTCAGAATGCCGATTCACAAACATATAACGTTTACTACATGCATAGTAATCTAATACAGGCTCAGTTCTGGCAAATGAAACATTCAGTATTATATAAAAAAAAACGCTATATATCCTATAAACTGAATAATGACTATACAGAAAAAAACTAGAGTCTACACTTCAACTCAATCTACAAACCAAGAGTACAACTGTCCTGGACTAGGAACGAAATCACACTACTTTATTATGTGTTACATTCCATTCAAACATCCCACAAAGTAAAACAATTCTAAACAAAACAGTTTTGAAGCCAACAACCTGAAATGTCTCCCTTTTCCTCAACAGCTAATTAAAAGACCTTGGGCTGACCAGAACTCAGCCTGGCATTGCTATTAGTTAAACATAGAAAATTTTTGGGTCATTATCGATGTAGAACTACATTAATTTTTAGACTATTAGGTGTTTGGAGCAACAAGGCAAAAGGGGGAAGGAAGAATTTTTTTTTCATTTTCATTGTAATTAATCCTTGTTTGTTTACAAATTTAAAAAAAAAAAAAAACTTAAATGAGAGACGTCTTTTCATTTTCTAACAAGAACTTACAAAAACGTAGACTGTTTTCACGAGATACGTAAGCAACAATGAGTTAAAACTTTTTGAAGAAAACTTCAAAATGTTTCCTCTGGTGTGATTCTTCTGAAATTTCTTACATGGCATTGGTCAACTTTCTTTGGACTATTGCACTTCTGTAGTGACGATTTTTGTTTTGAATAAAAGGTCCGCAACGGAGACGTAAAAAAGATAACGCCCACTACTAACGTCCATGTACTATAGACCTAGAATATCCCACAAATAATACTATCTACCAGGGCTGTCTCTTTATGACTATATTTTTTTTCTTAGGATGACTAGTGCGTTTTAAAAGAAAATCCGCTTATATCGGATGATTTAGGACATAGTGCCCATCTCTCCAAAATACAATCGTGATGACAATTTTCACCGTCAATGGTTTTTGTGTTTCGAGTCACTATATTCTGTATTGAACGGTCCATGTTGGTTGTTTTATGAATAAATAAATAAAGACATTGCATATGCAAAAGGAGTAAATGGTTAGGGTCATATTAATACTGAAAAGACACGAATTTAATGCAAAAAGAAAAAAAAATCACATGACAATAACACAATAACAAAAAAATTATTTTGAAAAGCAGCCCTAGCAATCCTTTAAAGACAAAACAATAGAAATACCTCAAAATCGAAATTAGCAGCTGTGAAAAAGTGGCACAGGATAGGTCCGCATGGAGAGAGAGAGCATAAAGGAAGGGTCTTGGATGCTGATGCCATACACAACAGAAGCAGAAAGAAGGGTGCAAATGCAACGGCGCCTGGTGACTACATATGCCCAACCTGCGATCGCAGCTGTGTATCAAGGATTGGCCTCTTTAGTTACACAAGAGCTTGCAAAGGGAGAAGTATAACTCTTGAGACGTAAAATGCCACAGACATAGAAAAAATTAGTATTGGCTTTGCATCAATTTTAAAGGATACTACATTGTATATTTGAGACACACACACACACAAAGTTATTTGTATCAATTAATACATGCAATTTTAAAATGTGAGTGAAACAGAAAATAAAATCCTTTAATTGTAGATATAAGCACACACATACTTTCACAAAAAAAAAAAAAAGATATGTCTCATACGAACAAATTACCACAAACAGACTATTGCTTCTTTTTCTTATATATTTAATGTTGCAATACATGAACATTTTCTGGATATCGTACATTCCTAATAGAATTGTAAAAGGACTATGACTTTGTAATAGAAAAAATAAAAAGTCAAAATTGGAATTAATGCCTCTAAGATGGCATGAGGAATACGACAACGGTGCGAATATAAAAAGGGGAAAAATTCAAATAATGTACAAAAATGGTACATGGTTCAGCTCAGTCGTAATACATTTTTCTTTCTAGAAACAAAATGGTGTGGTGCAGCATTTTTTGAATTTTCGCACGCAGCCAACCACAACCCTCGCGTCGGCCCTGCTAATGAACGTGATTATACATTATTTTCAACTTATTTTTTGTTATTCTTCACTTGTTCTTACGGAGATGAACTGACAAGTCAAACAAGCTAAATATAAAGAAATATATTTCTTTTCGATAAATTCAGAATGATAGTAAAATAAATAAAAAAAAAAACGAATTCTTAGAAATTAGTCTAACTCTTTTTCTCTTATTTTCATTTCAGTAAACGTAACACTCTTATGTAAACTCAATGTTTTCCAAATAACGTCATTACTTCCCCATTTACCATATAGATTTGAATCAAAACAAACTTGGTACCACCAGGCTCCTTCAAAGCCCTCTGCACAATTGTATAACGTTACATTGTTATTGTTTTTGTCATACGTTGAGAAGAACATGTTATTATGAGATGCTGTTAAACTATCTCCAGCATTGCCTGAATAGCCTCCTATCTGTAGCTTATAGTAATCTTCTTCACCCAATATTTCAAAGCGCGAGTACGAGGCAAAGTACTTCGTGTTATTAAATCCCAAATCAATTCTTAAATCATATTTCTTTCTAGACGTTAATTTAAAAATATTTTCATTTCCAAGATAAAATTCCCCAATGTTGTAATCTCCAAAGCCGTCACGATACTCCTTCCAGCCTCTATAGAAATCTACATTCCCGTTGAATCTTCTCTGAATGATGATCCATCCACCGCCGTCGGTCTGGGTGTCACACATAACCTTTAACCCGGAAGCTAGCGTCACCACCTTGCGATCTTTAAGGCTGATGACGTCACGACATGATTCAGGTCGTAAAGAGCTTATGGGCTCATGTAGAAAAGTAAAATTTGTCTTTCCTAGAAGCATAAAAAGAAAATGCATTTAATTATTTATCTACATTATTGGCTGTAGTGAGTCAAGTCAGACAATTATTTTGATAAGAAACTACAAGAGACAAAAAAAAAAAGAAAAGAAGTCTCTTTTACTTAGCAAATGTAATTGTTTTAAATAGATAATTCTATTCTGTAGTTTTTTTTTTCTCTGTCTTTCTCCAACTCCCCTCTCTCTTTAAGAGATACTTAGAAGGAATGTTAACATTAGAGAGAAACAACCGGGTTACCTAAAGTCTTTTTGCTAATAAAGAAGCTGTGCTTAAAGGAAGACATTATTTCTTTTATTTTATTGACTGTATTGTGAGCAAATTGTACAAGTGTGACCTTCAAGACAGGAATAACGATAACGATTTGTACGTAGATCTCAACGATTAGAAATCGACTTTAAAGGAAAGAGACAGGTGACAGGTGTAGAAACAAGAAAGGTTTATAATGTGACTGAAGTTTTCAGTAATAAGATACTTTCAAATTAGTGACAGACGAGATAGCTGCGAACCATGTAGAACAAACGGGATACCTGCTAACTGGCTGTCTTCCTGTGGGACTACAAAGCTCTTACGATTCGCCCATCAAAATGGTCTGCTGACGCGGCGCCTTAGAACAGTGACCCTAGGAACTACAACAGTGACCGCCACTACGCAGCGTGAATGCTTTGAGCGAGATGTTGCGATATATTTCTGACTTAATTTTTTTTCTTCTTGTGTATATAAACTGATGAATGGATGTCGAGCCTAGATGGGCCTTGATTGTTTTAAAAACTTATCATATTGCTCATTGTATTTTCTTTTTGTATTTCTCTGCGTAAGCCTTTAATCTAACCCATTATGTGAAATCGTCTAGTCAGCTAATGTATATTATCATCCTTCCTTATTTCTATCAAATTTTACTGGCATGTATGTCAGTGATAGGCAACCTTTTGTATTTAGTAAGTCACAAGCAAAAAAAAAAATCAAATGACGTTGCGTACTGTACTTTCTTACAATATACATAACAATTATAAAATTAATTTTCTATAATGAAACATTTTCAGACCTCGAGTTTTACAAATGTGGAAAACGAGTTCAGATTTTATTTTTATCATCTATATTTATATAACTTGAAATTAAAAGACAATCGTTACAGTCGTTTTGAAATTAAAATTTATATATACCTATCTATACATACACCCGGTATGAAATCCTTTTGAAAACAGGACAGCGAGGCTTAGGCCTCCCGTAATGCCCTAGAAATGAGCTCTGCTGTGCGGAATAGTGCCTGGTTGCTTCCATACAATAATAGTCGACCATTTGATACGTCTCCCCGCAGCTCGCGGAGCTGCAGACACTCTTGCAAGACGTGTACCACCGTCTCTTCTGAATCCCCACATTGACGGCAACGGTCATCGAAATTTGGCCGGAACCGGTCGAAGTACGCACCTATGGAGCAGTGTCCACTGCGATATTATCGATTGTTCCGACCTTTTTAGCCTCCACCACGGGTCCTCTCAATTTAGGCGATCCATGTGCTGCAAGACTCCCCTGGCAGTCTCGGAGTTATCCAAGGATTTCGATGGCGTTGTATGTACCCAATATACATTTAAGAATTGCTCATTTAATAGTGTAAAACAGTAAAACAATGTTATAGTTTTCTCTGAAAGAGACAAAGAACAAACTAAATACAAAGTAATAGATGTGGGTTTTTTTTTTTTCGGTATTGACTCATAAATAAATGAGGACTATATTTAAATAAAAAGTATGTATTATTTAATTTAAATCTACTTCTCTCATTTTCATTTCTGTAAACGTAACACTCGTATCTTTACTCAAGGTATTCCAGTTTACATCATTACTTCCCCATTTACCATTGAGGTTTGAAAAAAAACATTTCTTGTACCACCAGCCTGCTGTAAATGCCGATGCACAGTAGTTTGCCGAACTGTCTTTATCGTAAGTGGAAAAGAATGTGTTATTATGATAATTTAAGCTATCTCCAGCATTTCCTGAATAGCCGTTTATTTGAAGTTTATAGTTTTCTTCTTCACTCAATATTTCAAAGCGCGTGTACAAAGCGTAGTATTTTGTGTTGTTAAATTCGAAATCGACTCTTAAATCATATTTCTTTCTAGACGTTGAATTAAAAATATTTTCATTTCCCAGATAAAATTCCCCAATGTTGTAGTCCCCAAAGCCGTCACGATACTCCTTCCAGCCTCTATAGAAATTTATATTCCCGTTAAATCTTCTCTGAAAGATGATCCATCCACCGCCGTCTGTCTTGGTGTCACACATGACCTTTAACCCGGAAGCTAGAGTCACCAACACGCGGTCTTTTGTGCTGATGACGTCACGACATGATTCAGGTTGCAAAGAGCTTATGGGCTCATGTAGAAAAGTGTTAGTTGTCTTTCCTAGAAAAAAAAAGAAGTTTAGTTATGTATCTATATTATTAACAGTAGTCAATCAGACAATTATTTTAGTAGAGATCTGCAAAGAAATACAAAGTAAAAAAAAAAGATTCTATTAATTAGCGAAATAGGTTTTTTTTAAATGTTTTTTTTGTTTTTTCTGCAAATCAGAACTTTTTTTCTCTATCGGGTGTTAATAAAAAAACATTTGAATGAGCTCACACATGTTTGGTGTAAGTTTTGTAGAGGACAGAGGTAGACTGCCAAAAATGATTATGTCTGGGCTAAATGTGTCATAATATGTAGGTCACAGCTTGATCTGTTTAGCGAAGGGAAATTCGGCATTCCTTATAAAACATTGGACTCAAAATTAAGCCTTATTATTAATGTATCTAGATTAAAATATTCTGTAGCCTTTCAAGTTAGTGCCAAAAGTGGACTCTAGCTCGTGTTCTGTTAGAGAATACACATGGAAGAAATGTTGACATCTGAGAAACAATGGAAATAGCCCAGGTCTAGCGGCCTTATCTTATCTTATCTTATCTTATACAATACAGACGTTACTTCAAAAAAGAAGATGATTACGTCCTACGCGTGATGCATTCAGTCATGCATATCAACCAATGACTTAAATTCTGCCAAGTCAATGGTTTTCCTGGCTAGTTCAGGCAATCCATTCCATGCTCTTATAGCGCTAGGGAAGAAGGAGCTTTTGAAGGCCTTCCAATTATTAGTTGAGGTGTTTTTTTAAATTTGTACATTACTGTCTGAAGTGGGATCATAGGCAACTCCGCTGTGAGGAGGGAGGATTTTTCAAGGCAGCTATGGCGCTATTAAACAAGTTGGATTTGAAAAGTTTGAGACACGAGATGCGATTGTTAGGATTGAGATACACTGAAAGAAAGTCTAAGGCAAACTCTGATTAAGAAATATGAGACTTCTGACACCTGCCAGATGAACGCTTTGGCCATATTAAGCCCAGATAAGAACAGATCAGTTGCACGCTGAAATATGTGAGTACACACGAAATCTTAATAGACTTAATCAAGGATGCAGATGCATAGGTAGTTTCATCGGAGGCTATAAGAGAATATAAAACAAAAATGAAAAAGTGGTTTAAATGCTAGGACAAATCGAAAAAAAAAAAACGTGGAGTCTGGGATTGCACGAGGCGCACTGACCACACTTCCCGTGGCTTGTTAAGCTATTGTAACACAATGCGGGACGATCCACTGTCCTGTGTGCTCATACTTTTCAAGGTTATGGCAAAATATTTATTCACGGTGCCCTCGCTGTGGGAAGGAATAGGGAACCGTGTCTTTTATTCTTGACTGTCCCAGTCTGAGAAACCAAAAATTTTCGAAATGTATGATGATAAGTATACATACGTAAGACAGCAGGGTTTCTTTCCAGGGCTTTTGCAAAAGTGGATTTGAGCCTCACTCAAATGAAGTTTGATGATGATAAGGATGATGATGATGATAACGGAGACGTTGAGTGTAGTAGCACTGTCTGTGACTTTTTAGTTTTATTTTCCCGAACTGTACGGGTCTGGCTTTCAAGATAAGGAAAGTGATACCGATTGCTCTCTGTGGCATTTTACGTCTCGTGATACGATCTTTTCCCTTTGCAACTTCCTGTGTGGCTAACTGGCCAGTCCTTGATACACAGCTGCGGTTGCAGGTTGGGCATATAATGTCGCCAGCTGCATTTTCAGCCTTCTTTCTGTTTCTGTTGTGTATGGCATCTGAAATCGAGACCCTTCTCTTATGCTCTCCATACCCATTGCTACGAAGATCTCAAAAATGATTTTAAAAAAAAAGTGACAGATGTAGAAACAGGAGCAAACTACGTGACTGGCTTGCCGGTACTAAAAATGCCTTACAAGATGTCTAGAAAAAGTACATGCGAAGTCTTATCTTACAACAACGACCCTGTCAAATACAACAGTGGCCTCAACTAACTCTCTTTATGGCTGAAATCAACTACAACAGTCATAAAGAAGGCCAAACAACGACCATGCTAAAAATGTTTTCTGGCCAACTTAAGAAGGACCAAGCGATTCCTGCAATGAACAGTGCAGATAAGTATGTGGGGAATTTTCCACTGTCATTTTTACCGATAACAAGAACTACAACCTTCACTTCCCCATGGTGAACATGTTTTTGTTTTTTTTGTGGCGTCCAATTTTTTTTTGTTTTTTTTTTTGGCTGTAAACCAATTGACGTAGGGGTTTTCAAAACTTTTTTTAGCGGCCCCCATAAGGGGAAACACGGCTTTTAGGTTTGTGCAAAATATCTGTATGCCCGTCTGTCCGTCTGTCACACTCAGGGCGCCAAAACTAGAAGAGATACAAAAAATATTATTTCCCCATTAAATGCGGCTTGAAAAGTTTAGGTGCAACGGCTACTTTTAGTTTTCTAAAAGCTAACCGTTTAATTTATAAATTAATTATGCAATCGATTTTTTAATAACAAAATACCAATTGTGAAACAATTACGTTAATGTAAGGGAGCAAATGTTACAAGAAGAAATGCTCGCCACAATTAGATATCACGCACATTTTTTAAAATGAACTTTTAGCAGCGACTTTCGTGTACTAGCGTAAAGCCCGGCAATGGCATGATTCAGAACTATTGTCTTAAACATTTTAAAAATCAGATTTAAAAAAAAAAATAGTGCCCCTATTAGAATGAAAGAATCATATTATTGTGCGTTTTGTCTGTTGGTTGGTCTGTCCGTCACGGTTAGATAAAAAAACACTAAAGGCTTTTGAAAAATATGATTTAACCTTTACTGTTCCTTCAGAAATATTGCGATAGTTTAAGGATGGGCGCATGCAGGAATTGAGCCAGGGACCAAAGATAAACCCGAACTACAGTCTAGTGCGCAAACATCAAGATAAGGCAGATTTATACCCTGCTCGCCATCCTCCGTCGTCCAGCGAGAAGTTAATTATTTTCAACTTAGAAGGAACATCCGAAACATTTTGCGAATAGGCTGATCTGACACGGATCCGACTCCGACGGGGGCCACCTCTGAGTTTGTGTAATCCTGTTTATTCATGTATTTTCATTGATGAAAAAAAAATGTGTATCCAAAATTAATTTTCGGTAACGTAGCATGTTTAAATCAATATAACGGAAAACTTTGAGTTTTTGTAATGTGGCCAACGAGTGAATAATTTTTTTTTCCAATACATATTATATAAATATAAAAAATAAATAAAAAATCGTTAGTTTGAGTCGTTTTCGAAAGAAAAAAAAATATTTACCTTTCCCTCTCTAGACTTTTCACCCCAAAAAGAAACATATCAGCAAACTGCGTGGCTGGCTTGCCGGGTTTTTTTTAAATGCCTTACAAGATTTCTTTTAAAAAGGTATTTGACGTGTCGTCTTAGAACAATGGCCCTCTGAAATACAACAGTGGCCTCCTGGATTGGACTTTACAATCCATAGGAAATATGAGAAATGAGCTCATCTTCGATCACGAAGGAGAAGCTATGGATGAATGATACTTACGAAAATATTCAAAAGTCGCTGAATATTGAAACAAATGAGTAAAACATTTAAATTCAATAACGATCCAAAGACCGCATCACAAACCACGAGATAAGAGACAGGGTAACTGTTTTGCTGGTCTTTAATGGTTTACCGTGGGTCTCCTCTCTAACGCCGACCACCTTTCAGCTTAAATAAAAATAATTGCATACGCTTGTTCCCAATACGGGCTAAGTGCTATACCTAGAGTAACTAGAGTAACTGTCTGATCATAAGAAGTCCCTTTATTTTGTCCATACCTGATTTTCAAAGACATCGCTGTTTGAAGTATGGTCTTACCACCGCATATTTCGAGTTATAAAAGCTTAGTATATGCAGGGTAATATTTTATTTTGCTGGTAATTTTACAGCCAAAATTTTAAAAGAAATGTTAAATTTATATTTAGACTTTACTGATACGACGTTTATGTCCACATATGAATTTATTGAAGCCATCTGTAGTATACTAGCGCAGTTTTTAAATCTAATAAATAAGTTACACTGCAAAGATTTTCTACCAAGACAATAATAGCCAATAGTTTTACGCAAAAGATGCTATGTAAAAAGACACGAACTTAAGAGATTTTCTATTCTTATAACCAAGTACAATCACATTTGGAAGTAACAGAACAAAACATGTCTTCTAAATGATAATCATTTCCCGATCGTTCATTGTCTTGATTACGAAAATGCTTTCAAAATGAGTTCGCTTAAATATTTATCTGAAATCAATTCAACCAATAGAGAATTGGTAACCTAGTACTAGTACTATACATATATACAGAGAGAGAGAGAGAGAGAGAGAGAGAGAGAAAGAGAGAGAGAGAGATGGAGAGAGAGAGAGAGAGAAAGAGAGAGAGGAAGATCCTGACCATTAGCCTAGAATCAGTGTGAGTTGTTGTTTTTTTAATGCATGTTGAAAATTATTATATTGATTACGTTTTCTCATGAACTTTTACAATATTTTAAATACTAGATTATTTTAAAGAGCTGCATAAAAAAAGAAAAAGTAAACAGTTGTACCTTCATAAATCAGTTTTGCTACGTTACTTTGAAAATCGGAAAGATTAGCAGATAATGAATAAATTGTTTGTGTCCATAGTCGAATGATTTCTTGACTGCTTTTAAAACTTTCTTTCACACTTTCTAAGTCCTGTTTCAATGTTTCCATGTTTTGTTGCTTCTCTTTGTTCACATTGTCAATGTTGTGTTTAGTAATTTTCAAATCATCTTTTACACTTTCTACGTTCTGTTTAGTTATTTTCAAATCATCCTTAAAACTTT
>JADKLZ010081101.1:3022463-3032855 GCA_021533235.1 Biomphalaria straminea | reverse complement strand
CTTAAAACTTTCTACGTTCTGTTTAGTTATTTTCAAATCATCCTTAACACTTTCTACTTTCTGTTTAGTTATGTTCAAATTATATTTAACAGTTTCTACTTTCTGTTTAGTTATGTTCAAATCATTTTTAACAGTTTCGATGTGACTTTGAATAAATCTAAAATTCTCTTTGACGCTTTGAATGTTTTGTTGACTTGTCGTTAAATCTTCTCTAAAACTTTCTAATTTTTGTTGATTATTTTTCAAGTCTTCTTTAACACTCATTATACTTTCGTTATGTGTCCTGAGGTCACCATTTATGTTACTCATGTTTCTTTCGCTAATTAGTTGGCTGTCCTTCCATTTATTTCCTTGTCTTTGTAATTCATTTACAACTTTGACCAATTCCTCATGTGTTGGACTCTGTACACTGACTACGAACTCCTGCTGAAACATATCTCTCTGGCCAATGACGCTGTTTAAATTTGCTCCACAAAAATATTTTCCAGAGTCTGAAAATTGTGCACTTCGCCATGTGACTTGCAGAAAAGAGTTTTTAGATATGGATTCATTCAGTTCGCCATGAAGTGTAACAAAATCAAGTTTTTGGCTGGCTATAGGACGAGGTTGATCTCTAGATATAGTCGCAATAACACCATTGGTCTCTGGAAAAAACAAACAAACGTAACTATTTGTGGCAAAAATAAATGATAGAAATTCACTCTCATTTTTTTTTGGCCGTGTCATAAGTATATGTCACAAGAATACAAATTAAAAAAATGTTGTTGATATAAAATATTATTTACGACATTGAGCGCTTCGTTGCTCTTATTCTAAAACAAGTCATTTGTCATTCCCACCGATTTACCACCATCTGAACTGACAAATCTTCACTGCCTTGTGGTGAACATGTTCTTTTTTGGGGACGAAGAAATAGAACAGAAATCTAAATCTTCTTTATAATTCCTCAAATTTAAATCATTAAAGTATTAATAGCACACTATTAACACAAATTAGTTAAAATGTCAGTTGTAGATTCTGAAAAGTAAAAAAAGTAAAGTAAAGTTCCCTTTTCAGACCTTGTGGTCTATAGGGCAGATGATGGTCATCTGATTATGTGGCCTACTGTTAACGGGGGTGTCATGTGGCCAGCACAACGACCAATCGCCTTTAATTTTCCCCAACTAATGTCAGGTAACTATTAGAGCTGGGTCGACTCAGAAGGGCCCGAAAATCCCGAAATAAAAACCCCAGTCTTCACCGGGATTCGAACCCGGGACCCCCAGTTTAGAAACAAAGCGCTTTACCGCTAAGCCACCCAAAAGTAGGCATAATAAAACTATTTGATCTACTTTACGTGTATAAATTCCTTTCTATTTTTTAAATATTTAAACAAGTTGTTAGAACTCTATGTTTAGTACTATAAGAGTTCCAATGTCTATCTTTAGCAATTGGGAAAAGTAATCGTAATTAGTTCAAAGCTAATATTCTGGTTAACATCTTATTGAATTATTTTAGTGCACAAAGACTTTAGATTATTTCGTAACACTAAATGACCTTGAGGGATACATTACGAGACAAAGAAATACAAATCAATTCACAGATTAGTCAAACTCAGTTTTTATAGGTGGATTCGGTACTCTGAAACATCTTACGGCCCAACCCATTAATAGACGATGACACCTTTGAGCCCTCAGCCAAGATCTGTCCGCATAAATAGAGCCTTTCGTTTGTTGTGTCGAAAATTACAGTTACTAACGTTTTCCAAGGCCGGTATAAGCCAGCTCTAAATAGACTCTAAGTTAACGCATCTAAAACATATTGGACTTTAAAATAAGCCTGTTATGAAAACAGTTTTACTTTAAGTCGAATTAAGGAAATAAGAAAACAAAAATCGCTAAGTCAAATGAATTCCACGACGATAAAAAAATGTTTCTAAAATGTTTTACTAGTTTCGGATGTTCGTTCAGAGTTAAAGATAATTACTTCCTAGTCCAAACCTTTCGCAGGACGGTGTGGGATGGGAGCCGGCAGGGTTTAAACTCTGGACCATCGATTAATCTGAACCATAGTCCGTCGCGCAAACTGCTCGAACAGGCTGAGCACTGTTAACAAATCAAATGAAACTGCATGGCAATATAACGAGATTCACCGAGCTTGCAAAGATGTTCCTATAGAAGGACGGAATGTCATTGAAAGATATTTAAGTGACTATTTAAGAAAAAAAATGTACAAATATAGTTAACAAATAACGTGAGATTTAAAACTTATTAACTCTTTCTCTCCGTAATTATTTTTCCACGTTTTGAAGGAATTCTTTATTTTGCTAATTACTATTTTACTACCCCCTGCTACGATTGGGCATCAATAGCTTTGTTGTTTGTTATCAAAAAATCTTGTATTTGGTCTAGAATTATGCTCTTTTTATATAAGTCAAAGTCAAGTTTAAAAACATTAAACATTAATTTAATTAAATAAGTTTAAAATCAACGAGGGTATAGTCGATTAGAGTTAAGAGATAGTGGAATGTGTCTTGGTTCTAATCTGTTACTAAGACCACTACTTATGTTTCTAAATTTGTAAATGTTAGTTACAGCCCTAAAAAAAATTAATGTTATTTATTAATCAAGATATTATCCTCCATCATCTAACGGTATATTTTACTTCCTTAATATTCTTATAGTCTTTCTATATCGAACAATTTTCAATGTTATCTAGCTCTACATTTTACTTAACAATCTCACCTATCAGAAATATTTTCTAACCATTAGTTTACAAGTCATGGTGTCGACTTCAGTGTGCTCAAGTGAATAGTAAGTAATGTTCCCTCTTTAGACCTTGTAGCCAATAGGGTAGATCATGTAAACGTCATCGTTTTTGTGGCCTACTGTTAGGGCCGGTCTTAGGCCACTGCAATCAATGCGATCGCAGTAGGCCCCGCGCTTTCATAGGCCCCGCGCTAATTCAGGGTATAATTATTTAATTGCAAAATATATAAAATAAAAAAACTCCTGGAAATCTCCTAAATTTATTGAAAATTTCCTGAAAAACTCTTAAAAATCTCCAGAAAACTAGACAAAATTGTCATTTGTGGGTGTCATTCATTGCGGAAAACACCAATCCTTAGCGCGATAAAAAAAAGGCATTGTAAGCTTTCATGTAATAAAATGTAATAATCGGGTGATTTATTAACTTAATCTGAAGTTCCAATACTTTATTTACTTTTATTGTCACTGGCATATAAATATGCCAATGGTTACAAGGCTCATAAAGTACAGATCGCAACATTTAACTTAGCAAAGTCTTTTTTTTTCTTTTACAAAATCTTAATTTTCACTTATCTGTATTCTCAGTAATTCCCACACAGTCTAGGCCCCGCGCAATCAGTTTCGCATAGGGCCCCACTATTCCTAGGACCGGCCCTGCCTACTGTTAACCCGTGTGTCTAGAGGCCAGCAAAACGACCAACCGCCTTTACTTTTCCCGAACTTTTCTGCAACTATTGTCTGGTAACCTTTAGAGCTAGGTGGACTTTAAAATTTCAGGTTTGGAAGCCGAGCACTTTACCACTCAACCAACGCGACTCATGATCAAAAGAGTGTTAACTTTGTTTGGCTACAAAATATATTATACACATTTTAATATTCAGGATCGTACAAAGTTAGTACATTACCGTGAAGTATGTACATAAACTGAACTGCTGAATCTTGATGAGCATTTTCACCGGAAGCCTATAAAATATATAGCAATGGAATATTTTTAAATTTAAAAGAAGATAATCTACCTGTCATAACAATCACAAACTCACAAACACTGATATAAAATACAACATAAGAATTAAGAGAAATTAAATTATCGTATGATGTAAAGGTCATCTGATTCTGTGGCCTACGTTTAACGAGGGTGTCATGTGGCCAGCACAACGACCAACCGCCTTTTCTTTCCCCAACTAATGTCAGGTGCCCATTAGAGCTGGTTGGACTCAAGGAGGCCCGAGAATCCCAAACATAAAAAACCCAGTCTTCACCAGATTTGAACCCGGGACCTCCAGTACGGAAGCGAATCACTTTACCGCTCAGCCACCGGGCATTCTACCAGTTACCGAAAGTAAAAATCTCTGTCTTCGAACCTGGGACCCTTTGGTTCAGAAGTCTTTACCTTTGAGCTACCGCGTCTTCCCATTTATGATTTTTACATAAAAAAAAATCTTACAATTAATTTAATCAAGTAATGTTTTGTAGTGTTTATTTTTTAGCGGCCCCCGTAAGGGGAAAAGCCGCTATTAGGTTTGTGCAAAATGTCCGTCTGTCCGTCTGTCACAATCAGGGCGCCAAAACTAGAAGAGATAAAAAAATATTTTTTCACCATTAAATGCGGCTTGAAAAGTTAAGTTGCATCGGCTACTTTTAGTTTTCTAAAAGCAAACCGTTTAATCTATAAAATTAATTCTGCAAACGATTTTTTAATAACAAAACACCAATTCTAAAACAATTACGTAAATTTAAGGGAGGAAATGTTACTAGAAAAAATGCTCTTGGCATGTAGATATCACGCACACTTTTTAAAATGACTTTCTGTCTGTCTGTCCGTCTGTCCGTCTGTCCGACTCAGAGCGCCAAAACTAGAAGAGATACGAAAAATATTATTTCACCATTAAATGCGGCTTGAAAAGTTTAGGTGCAACGGCTACTTTTAGTTTTCTAAAAGCAAACCGTTTAATTTATAAACTTAATTATGATAGCGATTTTTTAATAACAAAACACCAATTTTAAAACAATTACGTAAATGTAAGGGAGGAAATGTTACTACAAGAAATACTTACGGATTATAGATATCACGCACATTTTTTTAAATTAACTTTTAGCAGCGGCTTTCGTGTACTAGCGTAAAGCCCGGAAATGACATGATTCTAAACTAATTTGTTAAATTAAAAAAAAAACAGATTTAAAAAAAAAAATTGTTTAATGCCCCCATTAGAATGAAAGAAGCATATTTTTGTGCGTTTTGATTGTTGGTTGGTCTGTCCGTCACGGTTAGAAAAAAAAAACTAAAGGCTTTTGAAAATATGATTTAACCTTTACTGTTTTTTCAGAAATATTGAGATAGTTTAAGGATGGGACCATACAGGAATTGAGCCAGGGACCAACGATAAATCCGAACTAAAGTCTAGTGCGCAAACATTAAGATAAGGCTGGTTTATACTCTGCTAGCCATCCTCCGTCGTCCAGCGAGATGTTAATTATTTTCAACTTAGAAGGAACATCCGAAACATCTTGCGAATAGGCGGATCTGACAGGGATCCGACTCCGACGGGGGCCGCCTCTGAGTTTGTGTGTCACACAAACTCTCTTTGTAATCTTGTTTTTTTTGAAAGTTTGTTTTAAATGTTTAAAAAAAATCTATAGTGGTATTACCTTGAAGAAGAAGCCGTTTCGACAGCAATTAATAAACTTTATATGTTTTTTGATTATGGTTTATGTACACCTTACCTGAAAAGAACACCTCAAAGTCAGCGGTTCTATGTACCCCTTGACCAATTTAGAATTCCCAACGAAATGAAGTTTTGATCCTGGACACACAAAAAGGGCATGTAATTATTTGTATTTGTTTACTCATTCCATATTAACTATTCAAAGGAATTGTAATAACTTATTTCACAATAATAATTTTGTTATTTATATTAGTCACACCAGAGGCGTCACTAGGGTCGTTGTCACCCGGTGCGGGAAGCTCAGGGTGTCACCTTCCCCTAAAAGAAAATAAAATCTCCCCCTAAAAAAAACTCAACTATTGTTTATTTTGTATCTTTATGTTGAACAATAAAACTGTAAGCTAATTCATTGATTGGTTAACCCGAAAATGGTTTTTATTTAGCAGTATTTATGTTGTTTATTTTTTGATAGTTTATCAAAAGTTATTATACAAATTGAAAATGTACAATTATTGAATTGCGAAAAATTTAGTTGAACCCTTTTTATTATTTTTTTTAAAGAGCTCCTTTCGGAAAAGATTTTAAACTATACTAGTGTTTCTCATCTGCTTCTGAAAAAACAAATCAGTACTGAACAGATTTATGTGCTACGAAATAAAACAACGTCTAGCAAAGCCAGGAATGCCAACAAAAAATGTTGATCTGTTTTGAAGATTTAAAAAAATAGCAAGAGAATAGGGCATCTCGAAACAATTCGTCCGAATTCAGTGACATGTCTAAATCAACTCAAGCTGTTGTGTCACAACAAACACTTTAATTATTCAACATCGAGACAAATATGAGATAAGAGTGCATCCCATTCGAGATCCTATGCCGTCAATCAAACCAAAATGGATTTTGCAAACAACATAGCATTACTTTGAAATATAATTAAATTTATACACGATAAGATGGATAAAGACACCTCTTAAAGTTATGCATATTGGGTGCAGGTTACCCAGTGCCCCATCAACATTGGTCATGAACAAATAGAAGATCCTGAACAAATAGAAGCTCACCTATTTAGGCAGTGTTATTTTAAGTGATGGAGATGCATATCATGATGTTGCATGTCGGATTTGAAAGCAGGAGCCGTCTTTCAAAAAGTAAGGTCTATCTGAACAAACACATATATTAGCCTGGAGATTAAAATTCACCTACTGAATACAATTATTATCCCAAAGGCCACCTAACTTCGAGACGTGGAAGTCTGAAAAGAGGCTGAGCGGTGATTGCTGAGAAGTAGTGAGAAGGATCATACAAATAACATACCGTCTAAAACGCATTAATTTTCTCATAATAGGAAAATTACAAGTCAAATAATATTAAATGAAGAAGGTTTGGGACATGTTGATACGAAACTGTGAAAGATATTCGCAGTAGTCATTTTCTAAGAAAAATTTGCATTTTGAAAAACTGCTTTTTTTCTACTTGGGTGTCACCCCCTAGTGGGTCACCCCCCGCACCTGCCTAGTGACGCCACTGAGTCACACTTTACTTCGGGTATATCGAGTAGGCACCCACTTGCTTGGAGGTATTTTAAATATTGTTTTTTTTTTTTTAAATAGCGAAGGAATAAATTGGCTTATGTTATTAAAAGGGACCACATGTATCAAAAAGCCTAGAGCTATATCAAGTCTTAAAGCAATTCTAGTTTCAGATTCTCAGATAAACAGATACAGAGAGTCTACCTAGAAGGTGAAGTATTATAAATATGTATGAGGGGATTTCACTTAATTATCTTTTTTTAATTAAATAATGTCTATAGTTAAAGATAAGAAACGTAATTTAATTCTTACATTGTTAAATAAATAAAATTAAGTCGTTTTTAAGAAAAAAAAATTATATTCAGTATTATAGCACAACTAAAAATATAAGATGTATTTTAATTAAGAAAATATATGTAAGCACATCAAGCATCTGCCACTTATTGGCACACAATCTTCCCTGTAGGAAATTCTCGCTTCTTGCAATTACTAAAAAACTTCCGCCCCACCCCCCTCCATTTATCAGCAAGTTTCCCACAACTCTTAGTTAATTTGTCCTTTTCACCCACTGGGCAGCATGCCGCCTTCACCTCACACACACACACACACACACACTATTATAAGCACATCCTCCCCTGGGGTTTATCGTTTTGGAGACCCCATTAGTAAACGAACATGTTGAGAGAACTCACTTAAGCGGGCAGACAGTTTTAATGTCTCCAAGTCCGCGTACAAGAACAGACCCGTTGTCGCACATAGAGTAGTTATCTCTCAAATCTTTGTCCCGATCACTCTTCGTGCAGAACACGACATTCATAGAAAATGTCTACTCCGCCCTCTCTGCAGTGGCGACACTGTTTGTCGTAGTTTTGTCGAAAACGTCCGAAGTAACCACCAAATGGACAGTGACCGACTCGGAACTGGGCTAGGACGGCTTGCTCCACAGTTTTAAGTAACCACCACTCATACTTTCGGTCTGGTCTGTTCATCTGCCTTTACAGCCACGTCCTTTATTGTAAGGGTCCCATCTCTCAGACCTGGTGGGTATCAGAACTATACGCACAAATTCATGGAAATCAGATGCTACAGAAGGACCCTAGGCATCACATTTAAAGACCACATCACAAACCAAGAGATTAGAGACAGGGTTACTGCAGCGATTGGACCCCATGATGACCTGTTAACTACCGTGAAAAAACGCGAGTTGAAAATCTATGGCCAATGGCCATATTACAAGATCTTCGGAGCTCGCAAAGACTTTCCTAAAGGGAACAATACCAGGAAAAAGAGTAAGAGGCAGACATAGAAAGCGGTGGGAGGACAACATAAAAGAATGGATGGGCCTGCCACTGAAAGAAGTTTTAAACAGGGCAAAGGACAGAGAGGAATAGAAAAAGACGGTCTACAGGTCTTGCTTGGTGCCCCAACGGTTCACAGACTAAGGGATAGGCAACAGGTAACAGGTAACAACGCACATATTCCGCTTGTCAGCAAAGATTATTTCCCTCCTCTTCCTAGTACCAAATTTGAGAGACACTGACGTACATCAATTTGAGGAACAATCAAAAACAATTGTTAAACTTGCTTATAGAAATATTTGTTATCGAGAAAATAATAAGAAAATATGTTTACATTAAAACCTCAAAAACGACATACATTCCTTTAGTATTTTTTTTAATTAAGAGATCTTAAAATTGTATAATGCATGTTTTTTTTTTCGTTGTATAACATTACATAACAATAACAAATAAAATTTAGTGTATTTACTATTTCTCTTTGTAAATATTATTTACATTCATATGGGATTATTAACTTTACACATTTTATTTCACTGCCCTGTTATGAGTAGATTTCAATAACTTTTTTTATGTAATCAGGAAATGTATGAGGTATTTAATTATATAAGAATAAGTGCTCTTTTTATATAACATCGATTAAAGTTTTTTAAAACAAAAATTACTTCAATTAAATGGGGTCAAATCAACGTTGGTATCGTCACTATGGAGTGCATTAGTTAAATAGTTTCTATAGCTTACTTGTATTGCTATTTCCTGAAATCCTTATGTTCTGCGTAGAGCATTCTCCAATGTCTTCGGAAATCTTTAATCGTGTAATTTCTTGAATCAAAGCTGTCACATTTGGTTCGTATCTCACTTCTTTCTTAGCTTTCATTGATACATTTCTCAGAATGGAGTTATCTCCTTCAACGTTACATCTGTAAGCTTGAGCGTCAGACTGAACAGGATTGTAGACAGTCAAAGAAAGAAACAGATTTCCAAAACTGACTTGCGCATGTCTGAACTGAACAAATTGTTGGAGATTGAAAGTTTTACTGTCCAGTGACAGAAGAACATAAAAGTCTTTAATTGTTTCGTTATATCGTGACAGAGATAGAGATTTAATGATTTCAATATCTGGAACTTGGTTGTTAGTTATAGAACAGTTGATCACAAGTTGAGACGTGAACACAGGCGTTATGACCTCTGGCTGGACATTAAAGATAAGATCTGAAAGAAAATATTTTAAAATACTTACGATTTCCATTTTAATAATTATAATAATTCTATTTATGTTTTACATACAAATATAATTTTAAAAATTTACGACGTATGGGATATGATAAGCCAATGAGACGAAAAAACATTCATGAAAATTTATCTGCTTTATTAGATGGGGACAACATTGACAAGGCTGATTCCTTAGCATGGCTCAAAGCAGGTCATCTCTACCCTGAAACTGAAGGATTTGTTACAGCAATCCAGGACAGAGTAATTAGGACAAAAAATTACGAGAAACATATCCTAAAACTCAATGTTGTCGACAAATGGCGAAAATGTGAAAATGTGGGTGAGTCGATTGAACACATTATGGCAGGAGAATCACGTTACAAAGTTTTACGACAACAACTGGCTTTGACACATTATTTGGTCGGTAAGGTCTTGTAAGGAAACTCTTATTACAAATAATCGCCGCAAGAGTTTTTTTTGAGTCATACTGATCATTTATTGTACTGGTTGGCTAGGGCTATTTTGAATGACGAAACGGTTGATTTTAATCGCTCTGATCTGCTATTCATTGATTTAAAAGATTTTAAAAACGCCACCAATTATAGACATCACCGTACCAGTGTCTCATATTTTAAGAAAAAACTGAAATAGAAAAACAAAGCAAGGATATGGAACATAGTCCTGGTGATTTAGCGTTAATGGAAGTTAAAAAAAAATACATTATTGTTATATCAACCGAGGGGATAATAACAACTGGCCTGTCAGATACCTTTAAGGCCCTATAGCATTCCTAGAAACATCCTCGTTGCATGCCAGAGAGCGTGCTGCAGACCTGCCACATCACCAGAAAATTCCTCAGTGGAAACTGGCAAAGCGGCTACAATAAATTTAGTTTCTCTTTAACGAAACTCGACCCTCGCAGCGCCAGAGAATGAATACTCCTTCTTTT
>JADKLZ010081101.1:2956982-3002144 GCA_021533235.1 Biomphalaria straminea | reverse complement strand
TTGAAAATGTTAAAGATGATTTGAATATAACTAAACAGAACATTGAAAATGTTAAAGATGATTTGAATATAACTATACAGAACATTGAACATGTTAAAGATGATTTGAATATAACTATACAGAACATTGAACATTTTAAAGATGATTTGAATATAACTATACAGAACATTGAACATGTTAAAGATGATTTGAATATAACTATACAGAACATTGAACATGTTAAAGATGATTTGGACACAACTAAACAGAACATTGAACATATTAACAAAGATCTGAAAATGAATCACCAAAACGTGGGCACATTAAAACAGGATATAGAAAGTATTCAAGAAAGTATGACAGAGACGATTTTTTCATTCTCAGCAAATCTATCTGAGCTTCAAAGTAAACTAACAAAACTGAATTTTGAAGGTACAGATTTTTTTAATTTTGTATTCATTATAAAGCTCATTCATATAATTAAGCTCTTTAAAACAATGTAAGTTAAAGTAAATATTTAATTTTAAATCAAAGTAGTAAGTAGCTTATACAGTTTGCCCACAACACAAAAACACAAAAAAGCGTTATAACCCAACCCCAGCGCATCAGTTGTAACTTCGTGCAAAACCCCAGCGCCTTTGTTTTGTAAAAATGTTTTACAAATTTCGGAAATTCCTTTAGAGCTGAAGATAGTTATTTCCTAGTCCAAACCACCCGCAGAACGACAGGGGATGGGAGCGGGCAGGGTTTGAACCCGGGACCATCGATAAATCGATACGACAGTCCAGCGTGCAAACCGCTCGACCAGGCAGCCATCCTTTGTTGTAACTAACTGCAAAACCCCAGCACCTCTGTTGTAACTAACTGCAAAACCCCAGCGCCTTTGTTGTAACTATCTGCAAAACCACAGCGCCTCTGTTGTAACTAACCTCAAAACCCCAGCGCCTTTGTTGTAAATAACTGCAAAACCCCAGCACCTCTGTTTTAACTACCTGCAGAACCCCAGCACCTCCGATTTCACTACCTGCAAAACCCCAGCTCCTCTATTGTAACTACCTGTATATCCGCATACTTGATCAAGTGTACTGGTACCTGTTAGTTTCACCATGGTATCAATCTGTACTTGCAAGACGTCCAAGGAACATATCAGGCTTATCTCAGATTGATAGGTGTCCGTATTCTCGTCTTCTTGAACGAGAGCATGATTTCTCTATTGAAATTATTTATTCATTCCTATGCAGCTTAATCTCACCATCGGATATCTTGTTTTCAAATTTATTAAATCAAGCTCGTTAAGCAGTTGTATTGATGCCATTAAAAATCCTATCCCCACTTCGCCCAGTTCCCAGTGATTTCACTTAAGACTCCAATGTAATATATATGAAATGCAACTTAACGAGTATATTTTCTTTTACAAGTGTTATGGTACAAATAGGAATTATTGTTTCGGAAATAGGGGACGTTTTTACAATGATGTGCCTAGGTAAAACAAGGATAGGTTTTAGGCAGAACGGGATACAAATCGACGTAAACAGATTACTTGCAGAACGCATTAGAGATAGGTAGCTAACTAGCTGAGACTCGACGGTTGTCTTCATCGCTATTAATTTTGTTCGACATTCGGTATCAGTGTCGACTAACTTATTTCAACTGTTCGGCCTTTTGCCTGTGTTATAGAATACGTATTACATTGAGTGTTACCTCCTTTCAATAGCGGATCCAGAATTTTTAAGTGGGGGGGGCGATTTGTTTCCAAACCCTAACCCTAACGGTCAGTTCACCCTAAGGCTAAACCTATGTATAAACGCATATATATATAACAGAGAATAACAAAAGTGGTCATGTAACAACTAGAGCAGCATTTCTCAAATTTCGACAAAAGAAAGAAAAAAAGAGTCATTTATGTGACCCTTTCCTGCTAGGGGTCTGGGGGAGCGATGAAAGCTCCTTCGGGGTATGGAGCGGAGCCTTGACGTCAAGCATCTTCTTGCGTTCTTTACTGTCATAAACGCATTCTTCTGACATCTACAACTCATTATTCATCCTATAGCTTTTTTAAATGTTACGCTACTTTCATGCTTATAGCATGCTCAGAGTGCCTTGGTCTAATCTCATTTGTGGACAAGTTTGGAGGAGTTGTATCTAGGAGCTGGTTTTCCGTGCTGCCTTTAGGCGCTCAGTAAACACAACTCTGCCCAAGTCGGGTGTCGAATCTCGAGCCCCCTTCTAAGTAGCAAAGCCATGCCAAGTTGAGGCGTACTTAGCCTCTCGACCACGCTTTTGTTATTCCTATTTAAAAAGGCAGGTCAAATATAGTAAAATAAAGTACTTGGGGGCAACTGCTGATACTGAATGTGAGGGACGAACGAGAAACTAGTAGTGTAAGTAAATCTTTATTACGCTATTGCCCTGACCCACCTCCATTAAATTGTCCATTATACCAGAAGGGAAACGAAATATTATATACATTGGTTTAAATAAAAAGAATATCTTTTATCATGTCTGTAACTTATAATGTTACCAAATTGTGAGTCCTGAAAAAAAAATAGGGTCGCCCCCCCATTTTAAAGTTAAGGGGGGGTGATGGAAATGATGCTTCCCCACCCCAACAAATCGGCCATCATCCTAGAACGAGGAGAGATATAATAACACAAATGTTAAAATACAAACAACGTATATATTATTATCATAAGTATAAAATTCAAACATAAATTGTGTGACTTCTCTACTAAAATTTATCCGCCCCCCCCCTCTCCGGATCCGCCAGTGCCTCCATTTGGTTTATTTGCAATAGTCAGAACGCCTAACCACTGATTAAAAAAAAAGACTTTCTGAATCAATGTGAAAACAAATTTTGGTTATTAATTACTCTCTTTTTACTGTTGTAGTTCCTTATCCAAATCTGTGTCTGACTGACTGCTGCAAATAATCTAGAGCACCGGTTCTCAACCCTTTAAGATCGTCGACCCTTTTCTACAATCCCCCACTCTGTCGCAACCCTCCGCCTCTAAAAAAAAACACACACATACAGCAATAGAAGAGTGGACAATATCAATTTATATTTTCGATGGTCTTAAGCGACCCCTGGCAAATCGTTAATCGACCCCCTAAGGGGTCACGACCCACTGGCTGAGGACCCCTGATCTAGACTAATAATGTAACACTTTTTGTTTTGTTCTAGGAAAGGCAAATTATACATTTCTACATGAGCTCGTAAGCTCCTTACTACCTGAATCATGTCGTGACGTCATCAGCACAAAAGAACGTAAGGTGGTGACGCTAGCGTCCGGGTTGAAGGTCATGTGTGACACCAAGACAGACGGCGGTGGATGGATCATCTTTCAGAGAAGAATCAACGGAAAAGTAGATTTCTATAGAGGCTGGAAAGAGTATCGTGACGGCTTTGGAGATTACAACATTGGTGAATTTTATCTGGGAAATGAAAATATTTTCAAACTAACGTCTAGAAAGAAATATGTTTTAAGAATTGATTTGGGATCTAACCATACGAAGTTTTTCGCTCAATACTCTCGTTTTGAAGTATTGGGTGAAGAAGATTACTATAAGCTACAGGTAGGAGGCTATTCTGGCAATGCTGGAGATGGGTTAACAGATCAACATAATAACATGTTCTTTTCCACGTATGATAAAGACAATGACAATGATACGACAGGCAATTGTGCAGAGTACTGGAAAGGAGCCTGGTGGCACAATGCATGTTATGATTCAAGTCTAAATTTTAAATGGGGAACTAATTACATTAACTGGTATAAATTACCAGGTAAAAAGAGTGTAACATTTTCAGAAATGAAAATAAAGGAAATAGATTCAGACTAATTACTACACTAAAAACCTACGATTTTTGTTTTAATTTTATAAATGTAATCCCCATTTTATTGTTAGTAGAATTTCCCTCTTGAAAAAAAAATTTAAAAAATCAAATTTGTTTGTATTTATTCTGTTTGACTGTCAGTGTGACACTGTAAGAACACATAAAGCAAAATAAAAAAAAAATTGTTGTAATATATTCAGTAGTACGTTAATAATTCTTCTAGTTTAAAAGCGAACTTGGATTCATTTTTTAAAAGCATATAAATAAAACCACTTGAATATGGACTCTCCACAACAGTGATCCACTTGCTGTGTCGATTATTAACTAGAATGACACTAAAATATTGAGGAACATTAATTTAGATTAGCTCTCTTCTTACGGTAAGAACCATCAATCTATATGTTGTTCATGAAAAAAGAGATACGTTTTCAAGTATGTAAAAACTGTTACAAACATTACATTGTATTAGGCTACAGCAACACAAATTTTCAAGTTAAAGACGAATTGTACACATATTATAATCAATGCATTGTTTCTAAAGTGTTCTTTATTGAACGCCAGGTATGGGAAGCGTGGTCGAGAGGCTAAGTGCGGCTTGAGCTCGGCTTGCTTGACTACCTAGAAGGGGGCTCGAGGTTCGACACCCGACTCGGGCAGAATTGTGTTTACTGAGCGCCCAAAGGCAGCACGGGAAACCAACTCCTAGATACCCCCTCCCCCCACTGAGATTGGGCCAAAGCGCTCTGAGCATGCTATTAGCATGAAAGTAGCGCTATATAAAAAGCTATAATTTAAGTTGACATCACAGCAGCTTATCAAAGTAATGTGTTCCCATGGGCGACCACAGGATTTTCGTAGGGGGGAAGTGCAAGTTGCTACCTAATGGTTCATATTCGTAGCTTCAACTTTCTTGTTACGGTTTATACATTCAAGAAAAAAAAATCTATCTCCCATTGCATTATATATACATACTAGTTTCCTGAAATATAACAAAAACTACAACATGTGAACACAGACTTTACTGTAAACGTTGTTAAGTTTATCCGTGCGGCAGTGCCTTCAATAAAAAAATGCAAACGTTGACTGTAGCTGCCGAAGCTGTCAATATTTTTTACTAAAGTATACTTCTTTTTGCGATGGACAAACTTGCGATGAGCGCTTATCGAGCAGTTCTGATGTTTCTTTTTAAGTTGCAGCTCTTACCTTATTTTAAGATGAAGAAAAAAAAAGTTGAACTGGGTATTATTATTGCTTGAAAAGCAAAACGTTAATGAAGAAACTAACGAATCAAGATACGTAATGTAAAGCCGTGTTCTGTAATATCTCCCAAAATCCAAACATGTGGTTGTTGCTCAGTGTGTCTGTCCATTGCCAACTCTCGGCTGCACCAACTTAATACCCGGTACTAAGTTTGTCTACAAGCAGTCTTTCCTTATTTAAGATGCTTCCCAGAAGTGTTCCACAGCTTAGTCAACTTGTTTCCTTTTATTATGTCAGTAACGTGACTGCTGATGTGCGTCTAATATGACTACGTTAAGTCGAGCACACTGCAACATAAGGAAAACTGGTTCAAAAACATGAATAATTTACGCCATTTGAAAGCGAAATCAGAAAATATTAGAAACAAGATTACAAAGAGAGTTTGTGTGATACACAAACTCAGAGGCGGCCCCCGTCGGACAGACAGGCGACACAAAACTAATATACATCTTCCGTGCTTTGATCTCTCAACGTTAGCCTTGTAAAGCCGATGTTCAAGGCAACTGCCACACTTGTTTTATGAGTTGATTACTTTACGAGTAAATACTGGTATGTTACTCGTATGTTGGAACAAAAAAAATGTGAAAACTTGTGCAGTATATTAGATTATTAATTGTCTTAAAGTAGGTTTCATTTATATTGCATACTAATTAGGTTTTTTCTCTTTAAATACTGTTTGCATAAAATATTTTTAAAAATTAGATTTTGAGCTTTTAGAAAAAAAAAGTAGCCGTTGCATCAGAACTTTGAATGCTCTATATTATCGTGATGTCAGATTTTCATTTTCTCTTCTACTTTCTGAGCACTAAACGGGACGGACGGACGGACAGACAGACAGACAGACAGACAGACAGACAGACGGACAGACAGGCCACACAAAACTAATAGCGTCTTTTCCCCTTTCGGGGGCCGCTAAAAATATGTATAGTTTATCTGAGAGCCTTTGTTTTAAGACAGTGGTTCCCAAACCTTTTTTGTCTCAAAGAACAGTATCTCGTGTATTTCATGATCTTTCATGTGTGGCTCAAACATTGGGGCTGCGTAACTGATATTACTATAAGGAGAAGTGAGTAACTGGCCCCTAAACCAGTAAGCTTTGGGAAGGAAGGACTCATTAGCCTTGGCTTGCTGCCCACCTAGCAGGAGGAAAACTGAATTCGAACCTCTGCTGCCTTGCAACTATAACTGTGTTCACAGTGGCACAGTAGCTAATGCTAGTTATCACGTGGCAGCCATTTTAACCTTGCCCAACTAGATTGTCTAGACCAGTGATCCCCAAAGTGGTCCATATGAACTCCCAGGGGTCCACAAGGAATTCCAAGGGGTCCACGAGAGTGAAAACAAGAATTGGGGGGTCCATGAAATGCAAATGTGGGTTCACGAGATTGGATCTCATTTAAGAAGGACTTGAATTTAATATAAATCTTACATTAATGGAATCACCTATTATATCATACAAATATATTTTGTTTATACTTTATTATAGCTAGGCCATTATATTTTTTATAGTATAATTGGAATGAAAATAATATTTTAAATTGTAATACCTCATTTAAATAGCTAAATTTGGTATGGAGATAACTAATATTTAACAAGGCTGAATCTAAATATAAAATAAACTGTGGTGCTTTTTTTTTCTTTTCTCGTCGAACTTATATTGCCTATGTGTCATTTATATAACAACATTTTATTTAATGACACCATGAAACCACCTAAGCTGGAGACAAAGCCACCCTGATAAGATTTGAAAAACTATTGAACACTTCATGTAAAATTTGAGAAAAAATCTACAATTGACAAAATATTTGCTTTCAAATTTTAAGGTAAATATAATGGTTTGCTGTGTCTTAAAATATCTTGCGAAATTATGAAAACGACATACAAAATGAATGATTTAGCCAGCCGCTAAAGTTTTTAAATAATATTTAATTATTTAATTAAATATAATGTGTAATTTGAAATTGATGAATTTTCAAAAATTCAATATAACTTAATTAAGCAGGGGGTCCACGGAAAACCAGAAAACAGGTCAAGGGGTCCACGAGACAAATAAGTTTGGGAACCACTGGTCTAGACGGTACATAAATTCATAATGTATTCACTTAACATGACGTCAGATACAGACAGATCGTCTCATCTGTGAACTCCTAGCTTGGCTTGGCCAGAACACATCAACGTACTTCTTTCAATCATTCAAAGAGACGCCAGAGATGAATTAATAAACGAATATTATAACTTAAATGAAAGTAATCAGGACAACTGAAGTTGTACACAAAGCATCCAACGTTAACTATTAAATATGCATAATTACGAAAACGGACTTCTATATTATATATACCATACGACTAGGCTCTAAAACTCCGGCTTCTGAAATCAATAACAGCACAAGGGCCGTCACTGTGTCCCAACCAATGGATCAATGAAATAATTATAAATAAACATAGAATTCCTTAAATCTAACACCCAAGATTGTATCAAGTATTGTTTACACTCTTACATAGAAACACAATCAACACAGTTTTTCTGAACAATAGGAACAATAGCAATCTTCTTGCTATTATATCGAAAATCAACTAGCGAAAAAAAAAAACGAAAAAAAAAACATTTACCATATTCCAGGCCTTTACTAAATATAATGATAACTTTAGTATGTGCGAATGTCAATAAATCGTCACGACTAACGTGCAATATAGTATTTGACACAGTTTATAGTAATTAAGTTTATATTGGCTGACATGAATTTCGGACTAAGCTATTCTAGTGTATTACGACAATAGCATTGTACTACAGTGGAAGCATTACTTCTGAAGCTGCTACTCAGAAGTTAATTGATTTAAAGGTAACAAAAATTTCTAGAATGTGGCTACTCAGAATTCAGAATTATACACGTACATGGTCGCCTTCAATTCATGATACGTCTAGGCTAGTCTTATATTTATAATTCTATTTCAGTCATCAAATGCAAGGAATATTTGTTCTGTTGTTAATTAGAAGTTCATTTATTTGATGGTAAAAAGGCTAGATTTTGGCTAGCAAAATCCAAATGTGGGAGAGGGGGTGCGTGTGAACCTTCTTGAACTCTCCTGCATGCGCCAATGGATGCAGGGCCGATCTTAAGGTACTGCAACCTATGCCGCAGTGGGCCCCGCGCTTTCATAGGCCCCCGCGCGAAGTATATGTGTAATTGCATAATGATGCAAAATTTACGAAAAAGTCGTGGAAATTATTAATAAAATCTGAAAACAAGACAAACTTGTTATATGAAAAACACCAATCTTACGTGAAAAAAAAAGCCTTGTCAGCTTTCAAATGTAAATAAAAATATAATAATAGGGTGAATTTAAACCGAAACCGAAAGTTCCAATAGTTTATTTTATATATAGTCTATGATTTACATTACTGGATCTGGATCTCATAAAACAATGAAAAGAGATATTTTTTTGAATTTGTATTAGATCTAGAGACCTACATCTAGAATTAGAATGAAAATGTTAAATACGTCTAGATCTAAATCTAGACAGATTTGATATAAAATATCAGTCACTATTAGACTACACTAGAACGATAGAGGTCTACAAATCAAGGTCCACCTGAGATTACTTTGGAGAATTTTCTGAAATTTGGTAGACATTTCTCTAAAGTGCATTGCAAACCAAACCTGGACTCGTACAACAACTTGATGGCTAAAGAAACTGAGAATTGATGGATGGGTTTGTTCAGATTCTTATGACAGCCAAGAAGTTGGCTGGAAACATGGATGTTGTTAAAAAACTTTCAAGCCAAACGTCAAAGAAAAAGGCAGTATGTTAAATCTTATGAAAACTTTGCACCTGGAAAAGCTAAAGATGGCTACAGGATAGATTGCTTCACCAGAATTGTGAACACTGCAATTTAATCCTTGCAACCGAGACTTGAACAGCTGAAATCAAGCCACAATCTATTTGGGTTTCTTGACAGCTTCAAGAGCCTTCAGCTTGATGACATCCGAAAATTTGGCGGGAGCCTCGAGAAAGCATTGACGTCATCAGCAGACCAGTCAGCAGATATATGTGGGCGAGAATTAGCAGATGAAATGGAATCTTTAAGGCATATTCTACAAAACAACACCAAAAGCCTGATAGAAATTTTAGCTTATTTGTCCAGTAATAAAAGGTACACTGCTTTCTCAATTTAATTTGTTGCACTTAGAATTTTTTAAACAATACCCGTAACTGTGGCATCTTTGGAAAGAAGCTTCTCGCGTCTAAAACTAATCAAGAATTACTTACGGTCAACAATACACGAAGAGAGATTGAACAAGTTAGCAATTCTTGCTATTGAGCGTGATCTATGTAGGAAAAAGAATTTTGTGAGTTCGCTACACGCAAGGCTCATAAAGCAAGTTTGATCGTGATTTCGTACTTAGTTAAGATGAACTTATCTTTAATACAAAATGTTAAATTTCATGTGTTATCCTAATCCCTTACCATAATAGGCCCCGCGCAATCAGTTTCACATAGGGCCCCGCAATCGCTAGGAGCCATTTATTAACTATTTTTGTTTAAAAGGGAGAACACATCTTTAGCCGGCACTTCAATAAATACTACAAAAAGATTTCGTAATTAAAACATCCTTTCGCTAAAAGCATTGTTAGCATACCCATGTACTCCAATAATGATTTTTTCGAAGAGAGATAACTAGGGTTGAAACAAAGTTCCTAATATGTATTAGTTTACTTCCCCTTGTTAGTTAATCTTCAAGTGTGAAGTGCAGAAGATAGATAAACTGATTTTATATTTGTAGTGATGAGTATGAAGAAATGAAGAAATTAATACTAAATAAATTAAATGTGAAATGGACAAGCTATCATACGAATACAAGAAAGATGACGGCTTTTATAAGCCAGCCCAACTTTAATCCCAAGATAAACACCTAATTCTTCGCCTCTGAACCGGACACAACAGAATAAGAGAATATATGTTCGGAAGCTGAAAATTGAACCCAGTAATATTTGCACTTTTGGAGTGTTATCAGAGAATCCTGAGCATGTCCTTTGAAAACGCATATTTTGCTAAGAGGCATGTACAAGACACAAGCCCCAGAACATTCCGATAGAAAGAAAATATATGGATAGCTCCCTGATTTGGAATCCACTACGCGGTTCATCTCGTAATCAACTGAACGCTACAACGTAATAACGAGAACGACAAAGAAGAAGAAGAAGCAGGCATGACTAGTTCTAGGCATTAGAGAAATGAATTAACATAAGTCAATCAAACTAAACTACCTTATAGACTAATATAGAGTCACAATAATTATTTTTTTTTAAAAACATTTGTAGACTTATCATCTTGATGATGTGTATATTTTACATCCATGTAATGTAAGATTTTCTACAATTCATAGCAGGAAAGGGTAATGGAAATAAGCATTTAACTACCTATAAAATGTTTCCTAATGGCAGATATTGGGTCCGGCGGAAAATTTCACTAATAGGAGAAGGGGCAAAGGCGAGTAACTGAGGCTCGACCATTAAACTTTGTGCAGGAGGGGCCCAATAGACATGGCTGGGTACCCACCATGGAGAAAGACAACTCTTAATACAAATCTCTGTTGCCTTGCAACTATACCCAAAATCATAGGAAAGGCTTCTTAGAGGAAATATCAGGAAACGTCGACCCTTACTCTGAAGTTTTTTAACTTAGGGATTTTAAAAACGCCCCAGAAGTCAAGTGGTGTTTAACGGGTCTAGGGTATGCCGGGTCCCCCACCTTGACAATTTAAACCAAAGCAAATAATATCGAAATCGGAAACAGTGACTGGCTTACACTGAATACAGGTTTTCAATTAAACATTTAGTGGATACAGCAATTGTTCAACGATAACGATCAGCTAACATATGGTAGTGAACAACAAATCGTAAGTTTATAAATTTAATAAGCAAATGAAATAGTATGATATGAATGATGAACGGGTAATAGATCTAGTAGCATTTACAAAGCAAATACGAAACCTTCATATGGCTAAAATAACGTAGAGCATCTTAAATCAGAGTGTCACCCTTAGATCACAACTTAAAACCATGGATGCAATAACCAGGCATCCAACGAACAAATTCAAGCTGAGTCCCAAGCCTGCGTCCCTAGATAAGAAAAATACGCCTTTATTTGAGACCGCCATTCATACGATTATAATAGAAACGATTTAGGTCTACTACATTCAGAAGACAGTAAAATAAACAAACTTACCCAATATTAGTGAAGAAACCCAAAACAGAACCCCTTTCAAGGCAAAACAAGGAAGCTTCTTCTTCTTCTTCGTTCTCATTGTTATGTTGGAGGGTTCAGATCACTACACCAATACATGAGATGAACTGCGCAGTGGTTTCCAAATCTGGGAGCTCTCCATATAGTTTTCTTTCTATTGGGGTGTTTTGGGGCCAGTGTCTTAGACGGGCCTCTTGGTAAAGAGCGCAGTCTTGGAGGACTTGGTTGGCATTCTCTGATGACACTCCACATGGGCAGATATCACTGGTTCCAATTTTGAGCTTACGGTACATGTGTTGTCACATTCTGTTGTGTCCGGTCCTAAGTCGAAAGATTACACGTTGATCTTGTCGGGATAGCTTATAGTAAGCATCATGACAGCAAAACGACTTAAATAAAAGCGCGTTCTTAGAAACAGCTCACAACAGTGTTCATAGAAAACTTCAAGTAAGATGCACATGACACCTGAGTCCACAAAACTCTTATTTGTAACTGACTTTAGTATCTTTCGTTTCTTATATATTAGAGGTTACTTCAAAAAAAGAAGATAATTACGTCCTACGCAATTCAAGTGTTAATCTAGTCATGCATGTTAACTCTGTTAAGTCATTGGTTTTGCTGGCTGATTCAGGAAGGCCATTTCTTTCTCTAATGGTTTTAGGGAAGAATGAGCACTTTGTATGAATTAGTTCTAGATTATTGTATAAGAAATGCGCCTCTATCCTTGTGTCTTTTAAAGTATTTTATTAGAAAATATAGGCGGTTGTTCATTGTGGCCTTATGACAGTAAACCTGCTCGGAAACTTATGCCCAACCTTTTGCTCCAAGGTTTAAAAGGGCTTCTTAACTTTAACAAAAATATTTCCAGTAATCTCTATATCAATTGGCTGTAGTAACTTTCTCTCTCTGCCTCTCCCTCCCTCTCTGAACCTCTCTCTCTTACTTTCTCTATTGTTATCTTTGTATATATCTTCCCCCTTTCTCTTTATCACTTCGTTGTTACGACTAAGAGAGCCATGACGGATGTCAAACAAGTAACAATAAGTTACTAGTACACTCAAAGAAACACTTTTTCTAGAGCTGATCCTGTAACTCGAGGGTTCTCCAAATTTCTTAGTCTGGCTGACATAATGCATTTCCATGACTTACAGGTCGCATGAACTTAAAAGTTATGGAGATAGTGGAACCAGGTCTCTTCTGGCCAGATAATTCTAGGGGTCAGTTAGCACCATGTCACGAGCCGGATGTGCTCATCGGGACGTAAGCTGAACATCAATGGTGAAACTAAATATGATAACACAAACCCGTAATCTTACATCGTGGTATCACTTGTCCAGTGTCTGTCTATAAAGAGAGGAGTTTCTCTCCCTTGTCAGTTGTTGAGAAATGGCTTTACTACTGAGTCTTTTTCTTGGCGTTTATTTTGCTCCATTAGTTCTTACAGGTATTTAGACTTTTGACTTTTGTTTGAATCTAGTCTACTCTCATGCAGCTTTAATGTTAGTAAATTTTAATAAGTGTGACTATATGTACAACTTGTAAATTAGAAACATTATATACATCTAACTTTGATTATTTTAAAGTAGATATTTTAATTTATTTTTTTATACTTATAGAAATTATTTTGAATCTCATTTCATATTACTTAATTAAGCTTTACGTACGTAAACTAAATATTACATAAACTTAATGTTACATAAACTTAATGTCACATAAACTTAATGTTACATAATCTTGATGTTACATAAAATATATGTTACATTTTAATTGTAAATAAAAAAGAATGAACTCTGGATTGTCCTATGATGATCTCAGGTTTAAACCCTGCATGCCACCGTCCTCCTCTGTGCTGTGAGAGTTTGAATATCTACATATCTAAATATTTGAAATGGACTTGTCAAATCTAAGCAAACACGTTATTTTATATACACATATTATCCATACGATGATATAGTTATTGGCCTCATTCAGTTGTAGAACGTCTTTGGTTCATCTCGAATGCTTTTTCATATGACTATGGAGCCCTATTTTGGAGAGACACTCCTCTCAACATAGATTGCAAGTCAAGTTAGGTTTCGCTTTGGTTGTAGAAGAGCTGGCTTTTATTCCTATTGCAGGCTTTTCTTCAAGAGCCAAGGCCCATGTTTTATCGCTTACAGTAGCTCTGTTTATCACTGTCTCTCTCCAACGAGTGCGGTCTAGAGCTATTTCATTTTAATGGTCAGTATCAATGTTCACTGCTAAAAAATTCAACATTGGAACCAGTGCAATCTACCCATGTGGTGTGTCACCAGGGAATGCTGACTATGTCCTCAAAAACTGCTCTCTTTACCAAGAGGCCCATATAAGAGACTGCCACCAAAACACCAAAATAGATAGAAAACTAGACAGAGAGCTCTCTGATATAGAAACCACTGCACAGCTTATCTCATCTAGTCATCTGAACGCTCCAAAAAAAAAAATGCGAACGAAGATTGATTGATTTGAAATCCCGTTTATCACATCCACGTAACGGAATTGGTGGCGGCCAGTTTTTTTTTTAGCCAGAAGCTAATTAGCCGTACAGAATGATTTTGGGGAAGCGATTGTCCTCCATCCGGCGAACATGTCCGTGCCTTCGCAAGCGGCGTTGTCTGATGACTTCAAAGATGCTGAGAAGGTCCCTTGGCGCTTGTTTGTATGTTACTTTTACCTTAAGTTATATGTATATTATGTTTTAACAATTTTAGAACCTTTTGGGATGTTTGAAAGACCACGAGTATGTTAGAGGTTTGCTGAGAAACCTATCGATGAGGCTCGAGGTTCGACACTCGTGACAAGCACAGTTGTGTCTACCGAGCGTCTAAATTTCAAGTTGCTGCTTGGAAAAAGTTCTTCCTCATAAGCCTACCCCCACTGGAAAACAGACTTAAGTGCTCTGAACGTGCTATTAGTGTAAGCGCAAAAAATTGTGTTTAGTAAGATCTATTAAATGAAAAAAGCAAAATGTAAAATTATAAGGGGAAAAACTTCGCCTTTACAACTATGTATTTAAATCATATGGAATTCATTTTCTTTATTCGGTATCAAACAAAATAGTTAAATTACTAATTATTAACTGATAATTGGTTAATTTGTCTATTAGTTAGTGCGTTGTTATGTTCAAGAAATAGATTTGTATTTTTAAGTTAATGCAGTAAATTAGGAAAAGTTAGATCAATGCTAGTTCTGTGATGATTTCTCGATTGGTCTCTGAATAGGTCCCTGCAGTACTATACAATATATGTAGTCTATGTTAACGACTGAGGGCCCCGCACATGACGCTCGCCCAAGGCCCCGCGCACTGTTAGGGCCGCCTTCTGCCCTGCAGTATAGCTTCTTAAGGGAATTCTGCTCCAGTATCCTTTTAATTAGGGGGAAGAAGAGATTGCCGTCAGGATAAAATAAATCATTTGAGGTTTGAAGGACCAGGTCAGAATGTTTATGCTGTCACTACACATGTTTGGCTAGTTACAAATTTCAGCTTCCGGTACACGTTTTGTCTAGCTCTGTACAAGAGTCTAGAAGTGGATCATGACAAGATAATATATTTTTTAGCGTTGATTTTTCTTGACTACTGACGCTTTATTGAGGAATTGTAGGCGATAATTTTGTGTTTTATTATAATTTATAAAATATTTATTAAAATGGAAATTGTCAATATTTTAAAACTATTTTCTTTCAGATCTTATCATTAATGTCCAGCCAGAGATCATATCGCCTGTGTTCACGTCGCAACTTGTGATCAACTGTTCTATAACTAACAACCAAGTTACAAACATTGATGTCATCAAATCTCTATCTCTCTCAAGTTATAACGAAACAATTAAAGACTTTAATGTTCTTCTTTCACTGGACAGTAAAACTTTCAATCTCCAACAATTTGTTCAGTTCAGACATGCGCAAGTCAGTTTTGGAAATCTGTTCCTTTCTTTGACTGTCTACAATCCTGTTCAGTCTGACGCTCAAGCTTACAGATGTAACGTTGAAGGAGATAACTCCATTCTGAGAAATGTATCGATGAAAGCCAAGAAAGAAGTGAGATACGAACCAAATGTTACAGCTTTGATTCAAGAAATCACACGATTAATGATTTTTGAAGAAATAGAAAAATATTCTTCGAAGAATGTAGGGCTCTCAGGATACAATACTCTAAGTAAGTACTAGAAACAATATAATACGATGTAGTAGGCTTTTTAGCTAGGGATTTGGATACCCCCAAGTGGGGAGATGATATATATCATAAGTATTTTTGTGCAAAGAGTTATTGCATTTTTATATTGGCTACTTTGGAATATACAATTATATGCCAATTCTAAAATGATATTTTTATGTGTACAGGATCAAAACTTAATTTTGTTGGTAGTTCAAAAACTGTAAAAGAGCTCATAGAACCCTTGACAGTAAAATGTTCTTTTCTGGTAAGTTCAACAGAACATCTATAGTTTTAAAATTTACTAGATTGTGAAATTCAATCTTATTTTACCAACACACACACAGACAAGCGCACATACAAATGAATGTAAAAACATTCGAACACAAACACACTCAAGTACATAAACACATACACACCCCAATACTCACATAAAAGCACACACGAACACTCAAAAATACACACTAACGCAAATACATACACAAACGCACCTAGATACACAAACACAAAGTAATGAAACAAAATCCAAACACTTCTTTTGGTTCTGTTCTGTATGGCATCCGAGACCCTTCTCTTATGCTCTCTTTCCATGTGGATCATTCCAGTGCTACTTTTCCCCCAGCTGCTAATGTCGATTTTCAATACACACACACAAACGCACTCAAATACCCACACAAATCCTATACTCTTAAGCGAGCAATTCTTGTATATATATATATATATATGTGGAATCTGAATGCCAATAGTTAGTTTTAAGTCTCTTGGTGTTAACAAACCATTTGTTGTATACAAGTTTGTTTGTGTTGTTTGTCTATTTGTAAATAGGTAGGTAATTTTTGTATTATTTGGCATATCTTTAGAAAAATATGTAAATACTAGTTGACCGGCGGCATAGCATATGCCGCTATTTACCAGGGCCGGCGACCGCAGTGGGGCCCGCATTTCATAGGACCCGCAATTTTATAGGACCCGCTCTAATTTAAAGTGTAAAAATTATTAAATTAAGCCATTTTATTACTTACAACAGATTCCCCGCGCCATCCTGTCGATTTAACATCCCTATAATTATTTGTCTGTTAAGCTATTGCTTTAAAAGAAATCAAACACATTTTAACAAAATATAGTCATTTATAACGACCGCAGTGGGGCCCGCATTTCATAGGACACGCAATTTTATAGAACCCGCTCTAATTTAAAGTGTAAAAATTATTAAATTAAGCCATTTTATTACTTACAACAGATTCCCCGCGCCATCCTGTCGATTTAACATATCTATAATTATTTGTCTGTTAAGCTATTGCTTTAAAAGAAATCAAACACATTTTTAACAAAATATAGTCATTTATAACGCTGTTAACCATCAAGCTGTAAGGGAAATAAGTCTTTGGCATATGGTTGAACACAATCTGCAATTACAAACACAATAGCACACTATAGACTGAAAAGATAAAATATAATTTTTAAAAAGTCGAAGAACAAAACTCCACTTGTCTCTCTAAACTTGCTAATGCTTTTTTTTTTTCCACCACAATTGTTCACAAATACTCGTATTAAAGGTCTTTTGCAAGACAATGGATTTTTTTCTAAGGAATTATGGAGTATTTGCGCTCCAGAAAACTTTTCTCTTTGACTATTAAATACATAAATAATTCGAGTTTTAAATATGGTTCTAATTTTTCGCATTATAAAATAAGTAAAGAGAATGTGTTAAAAAATGATTAATGGAGCTAAAAATAGATTACTTGTTGCATTGTGTTGCCCGTCTGACCTATTTACTTTGAGAAATATAATATAGATTTTGTTTTGTTCTTTAGGTTTCCAACGATGGTCCTTATCAAGATTCAGTACTTCAATTCATGTACATACTTCACGGTAACGTAGTATCAGTGTGATTAATATTGGGGCATCTAGAAGTAATGGTATTTAAAAACTTAAATCACTCTGTCTGTCTGGTGTGCACACGTAATTTATCCCGATCCCATTCAGGGATCAAGCTGCAACTTCTCATTGTCCAGTTACATAGACAAGACATGAGTCAATCAGATAAATATCCAATTAGTCAATTAATTACCTGCAATTCATTATTTGTTTATTACCAACAAGAGAAGGGAATCCTTACGTATTCACAAATATGGATACATTCTTGGGTTTAGTCCCCTTAAACAAATGTTAAAACTATTTCTCCATCTAGCCATCTCCAATCATGTTGATACATTAAAAAATTATTTATTGTACATAACTAAACATGAATCAATATACAGAAATATGTAACTAACTCAATTAATTATTTGTTGACCTCCTTCAGTCGCAGAACGACTATGGTTCATCTAGCACACTTCCTCTTGTCGTTGTGAAGCCCTATTTGGAGAGACGCTCCCGTCCACAAATATGGCTTCTGCTTCGGTGGTATAGGAAATAGCCATTTTTTGTATTGTCCATTTTTCTTCCAGGTCTGAGGCCCATGTTCGTTCACTGTCCAGAGCCATAGTTTTCTTGGTCACTCTCTCTGTCCATCTGTTGCGGTCTAGAGCTATATCTTTCCAATGGTTAGTTTTGATGTTAAATGATTTGAGGTCACGTTTTATAACATCTATGTAACGGAGGTGGGAGCGACCAGTTTTTCTTAAGCCAGTCGCGAGTTGTCCGTAGAGGATGACTTTAAGGATGCCTTTGTCCTCCATCCGCGAACATGCCCAAGCCAACGCAGGCGTCGTTGTCTGAGGGCTGTAAAGATGCTGGGAATACCTGTTCGTGCAATTCAATTGATTATTTTAGATAATTATTTAGTTTGATATAGAATACGAGAAATTGTTGTTATTGACGGTCTGTTGACCTCCTTTTGTCGTAGAGCGACGATGGTTCATCTCCAACACTTCTTCATGCGACTGTGCGCACTTTGAATAGCCTTGTCAGTTAATCTCAAAATACGCATGACTGTAGACTTCTTGTTTGCATCGACCAATCTGGTTTCAGTCTTATAAAGTTGCGGATTATCCTTTCGCCTCCCGCGATATCACGCATTCAGACACACCTATGGAATTTCTTCCTATTTTTAGGTTCCACTCTCAGACACAGCGATTTATAAGGAAGATAACGTTAATTTCATCTTTTACTTTGGGCGACGGTTAACGAACAAGGTGTCATGTGGCCAGTACAACGGTCAACCGTCTTCACCTTCCCCGACTAAAGTCAGGTACCAATTAGAGGGCGTCCCTAAACTCCCAAAATTCAAAGTCCCAGTCTTTACCGAGATTCGAACTCTAGACCTCACACCAGACGCTTAAGCTTAACATCTCATTCACAAAGCCTCTTTATTCCAATGATGTTGTACCTAAATTCTGTGGGATAATCGCCATTGTTGGCATTATTGCATTTCTGTGATAAACCTTCTATCCATGGGCGCCCGAAAGGGGGGGGGGCAAGGAGGTGCACTACCACCCCCCCTCCCTGGATTCTGAGTAGCCGAATTCTAGCCATTTTTTTCGCACCATCAAATCAATTAACTTTTAAGTAGCAACTGAACGATTAGTGCTTCCACTGGTTAATTTAGTAGTAGAAAAACCTAGATGTATGGAATGGATGGCTATCACAGCTCTTCTTATTTATATTTATATTTACGACTCGCTAGACACTACCTTATGTCTCAATACGTCTAGGTGTCCTTGGTTCAGCTGTATTTACGAAATAAACAAGTAACAGTTGATTAAACACATAGAAACTTTTTAAAAACCATTACGGCATCTCACAACAATCTGGACTCTCTCTAACATCTAACACACTTCCGGTCATTCGCGCATATGTAAAAATAGATTATACATTCATACACACATTCATCCGTGACAATGGCCAACCTCTTTTGTGTGAGACACAATCAAGTTAAAAATATGAATCCATTCGTTATTAAAGTTTCAACTTTAAGATCTTTGACTGTTTGGCGGATCTTAAAATAACGACTGCAAGTGAAACCAATCAAACAGAGTGGCCGCTAAACAGCACATCAATAATAACATAATCAAAAATCAACTTGACCATCCCAAAGAACACGTCAGAGATGTCACATTGAGGAAGGAGAGACTGCTGGCAGATAAACCTGATTCGCCGTCAACAGATACACTGGGAAAAAAAAGTTTGGATTTTGAGAGTTATTACAGAACACGGCTTTACATTACATATCTTGATTCTTAACTTTCTTCACTGCGTCTTGCTTTTCGAGCAATTATAATGGTCAGTTCAACTAGTTTTGTCATCATCCTAAAAGCTGAAATGCTAAGAAGAATATCAGAACTGCAGGATAAGCGATCATCACCAGCTTACCCATCGCGACGAGAAGTTCCTAGAAGCAATGCTTTAGTAAAGTTATTGATAGTTTCGGCAGCCACAGTCAACGTTTGCAGTTTTGTTTGATCTAACGTAGGGAAGCACGGTCCTCACTTATAAAGTTAACAATGTGTAGAGTGAATACTTTGTTCGCGTTAAGAAAAAAAAGATTTACTTTGCACTTAATGTCGATTAGGTATGAGTATCCGAATAGGGGACAGTTCTTTTCTTTTATATTATAACAAGAAAGTTGAGGCTACAATTTTAAGCCATGGTAGACATCTTGCATTCCCCTGCAAAACATTCTGCTGGCACCCATGTCTCTATCCCTCTTCTAGTATGAACAACTACTTGTCAGTTTACGTCCACGCAATTCTACTACGGAAGGATGCACACTATTTCTCAACATTTATATTTCAATAATTTTTACTTTAATTCAGGCATGTCAAACTCATTAAGGTATATGGGCCGCATAAACAACTTACTATGACCTGAGGGGCCGCAGCCAAAAAATCAGTTTTAAAACAGCCTACTAGTTTTATGTAAATTAGAAATAATACAATATAATACAATAATTAATGGCATACCTGTCCCTTAGCTAAATTTGTAGTACTATTGGCTAATTAAAAATTTACCACGATTACGCATTATTTTCCTTGTCCTGATGCTTGACACCTTTTCTGGGATACCATTTTATGTCAGGTTGAAGTTTGTTTGCCACTGACGCTTTCATCAAATATGACAAATTTTGATCAGATAATCTCGAACGGTGAGGTGTTTTTGTAGCTTTTATTATGAAAAAGAACTGCTCACAGAGACCAGTGCATGCGAAAATAGCTAGAATTCTAGCTGCAAATTTCCATAATTTAACGAACCGTTCAGGGTAAATGACTGTAAAATTTTGGCACAGCCATTTCAATATTCTTCAATTTCAACTAAGAACCTGACTTCTATTCTATCAGCTCTAGTTGCACATTTCCAGCAGTATTTTCAGAATCAAATCAGATCGCGTGGTCGAGAGGCTAAGAGCGCTTGAACTTGGCTTGGCTACCTAGAAGGAGGTTCGAGGTTCGACACCCGACTCGGGCAGAGCGCATAAAGGCAGCACGGAAAACCAACTCCTAGATGCCCCCTCCCCCAATGGTCCATAAATGAGATTGGACCAAAGCGCTCCGAGCATGCTATAAGCATGAAAGTAGCGCTATATAAAAAGTATAATAATAATAATAATGCACTGAAAATATCAAATTTAAAATTAGCATCAGTCTCTCTTATTTTTGCAAGTAACTTTGCATCAAAACCATTTCATTTCATGGTTGGTGCGCCATACCTTTGTTTGACTAGCTAGCTTTACCAAAGATAAATCGTACTGCATTTTCACCTCTTGTCATTTCTCAAAAACCATCCTCACTTGTTATGCATAGAACAAAACTCAAGTAGTTCCTGGTATATGTCAAAATTCCTGTCAAAGGCCCTTATGAATATATACAACTGTGCTACACCCGATACGTCAGTTGACTCATAGAGACCCAATAAAAATAAGTCAAAATCAGCTCTGTCGTTCTTTAATTGTTCAAGAAAGCTGAATAATAATAATTATAATCTTTATTGTCCGTGAGGAAATTTGTCTTACAATTTTTGCATTACACCAAACAAAACATCAAACCTAAAAATAAAACCATTCATACCTGACTCATTCAAAATTTACATGTGAAAAAAGTTTATGTTTATATCAAATTATTTCTATTCAATGATTTCACTGCCAGGGGAACAAAAGAGAGCTTGTGTCTGTTAGTCTTTGCTTTGACATGTCATTTATTCTATCTGCAACAGTGTCACTAGTTAACGCTATTTCTTTGAATGCTTTCTCCTTTTGTTTTCTGAATAAATGACTTCGGCGTTAACGAAACACTCCTTCATAAAATCTCATTTATTAAATGATTTGAAATGGCTTGCAATGAAGTTCGACAAAATGTAGCATGCTTTCACTGCAGACTCACCCTCGTTGTTCAGTTAAACAAATACTATTTTTCATTCAAGTAGCTTGTCATCTCTTGTTTTCCAGCGTAATAGTTTAACATAATTTTAATAATTTTTTTAGGTGGCCAAGCGGGCCGCATGCAAGGTGGTCGCGGGCCGCATGCGGCCCCCAAACACCCAGTTTGACATGCCTGCTTTAATTCTTTGTGACATATTTTTTATGAAAAGGAAAAATGTATGCATTTTTTTCTTTCTGAATTTGTAGCATTTTTATCTTAAATTATATCAATACGTTTTTTTTTTCAGAGACCAATGGAGTTATTGCGACTATATCTAGAGATCAACCTTTTACCAAATCTGGTCTAAACCTTAGCTCCAATACAATTCAAGGTGAACTCTTTCAGAACTTGTCTAAAGTCACATGGCAAAATGTGAAATTGTCAGACTCTGGAAAATATTTTTACGGTGTCCATCTCAGCGATTTAAACGGACAGAAAGACAGATTTCAGGAGGAGTTAGTCATTTCTGTACAAAGACCATGGTAACGGCGGCCATATTGTTTATTGTATACAAATTAAAACTCAGAATTTTGTAAAAACTATTGATTAGAATTACATGAAATTGAATGAAAACATAAGAATAAAGTATCCTCTAAATAGCATAAAAGTCATAGTATAAGATTTAAGTGTGTTTAATTTTTTATAAATTTTTGAAATTTTAGTATATTTTTGACATAAAAAACAGAATAAATATTAATTGAAATTACTTTTAAAAAAAAAAGTAAAAAGAAAATTGAAAAACTAACTTTGATCGAGTAAAGTAAATGATGTCTTTAAGAAGTGTTTCAAATTTTATCAAAAGTTGACCGAAGATGTCCGATCATTGCCGAAGTAAAATAAAACATAGAGCGAAAATGAGGCGATTTTATAAATGAGGAGATCGTGAGAAAAAAAACCATACCAAACATCGATTGTCAAACAATGATTTGCTTATAATAGAGGTGGCGTAACCAAGGGCCATTTTTGTACTTTTCAATAAATTTTATTACAATTTTGTCTCATAGGCTTTACAAAAACAGCATAAAACATGTTTTAGACACAGAATTTAGCAATAAAAATGATAGCGATGTAACGAAAAATGATTGATCTACTTAATAATGTTATTAGTTAAAAATCGATATCCTAGACTTTAAACTCGATTTTCTCTAGGGATACCACATAATTCAGTGATGCTCAATATCACTCGGACGGCGGGCCATTTTATTATCCGACACTCGAGTCGCGGGCCACATGAATAAAAAGGAAACAAAAAAAGGGAATTATACAATAAACCAATTTTTATAAGAAACTCGTGAATCTAGTATTTACATTAATTTATGAGAAGTTTATCCTAAACTACTTTTAAATATCCAGCTGCTGTCAACCATAGTTATGGCACCATCAGTAGTCAATTCCACTAATTTCTTCAAGGGAAAAAGATTTTCTGAAATAGTTGAAATTTTTTGTCAGTGTTACGGCACTGGCGATCAGATGCAAGCTTCAAATAGCTACACATTTTTTGATTTCATAACTGTTGTTTTTAGCGCGAATAAATACCAAAATATATTTATTCCGCTCAAAATTTTGATGCCGGTACACTTGTCAGCGGCAACAGAAAATAGACCTACAGCCATTCATTTTATTCTCATTTTAGGTAAATATTATCATCAATCATCCTCTGTAGGTGTAATTTAACTATCGCGCCTGAAACCAAGAATGCCGCCTTATTTATGTATTTGATTTCCTAAAGCTGTTTAAAGTTATGTTCTTGAATGTGAGCCACTCTTTCTTTATAAAACAAATACATTTGCTAACCATCGGTACCAATCCCTTTACCTTAAAATAGAGAAAGAAAATTTTTAAATATTTTTTGGACAATGGATTTTCTACATTTTGTGCCGACGTTTCGGCGGGCCGGATAGAACCAAGTCGAGGGCCGGATCTGGCCCGCGGGCCGTAGTTTGGGCATCACTGACATAATTGATCATAATGTAAAATTTTGTATTTGACCTTTATAATTTTACAAAGTATATTAAAAATATCAATTAATTACGGCGAGAGGTCTAGAAAATGTTTATCTTGAACAGCCGCTATTTCCGCTTTAAAGCATTGGGGCTCCTCTCTTACGCCGATCAGCTTTCAGCTCACCAAAAACGAGGAAAATATTTTATAATTTATAAAATTTAATTTAATAATCTATACACCTATAATTAGCGCGGGTCAATTGAACGTGCGTGGCCCACTGCAGTCGCTTAGGTTGAGGTGGCCTATGGCCGGCCCTGCGAAATAACAGCGTATGCAACGCCGCCGGTCGACTACTTTTTTTTTTATATTTTACTTGTACTTTTATTGTAATGACTAAGTTTATAGGTTTATATTATTATTATTATTGCTTTTATATAGCGCTACTTTCATGTTTATAGCATGCACAGAGCGCTTTGGTCCAATCTCTTTTGTGGACAAGTGGGAGGGGGAGGGGGTATCTAGGAGTTGGTTTCCCGTGCTGCCTTTAGGCGCTTAGTAAATACAACTCTACCCGAATCGAAACTCGACCCCCCTTCTAGGTAGCCAAGTTAGGCCAAGTTCAAGCGCACTTAGCCTCTCGACCACGCTTTTCATTGAGATTTAGCTTGATGGCTATTTTCACGCATACGTTGTTGCGCGAAATGTTTTTGTCTAATTTTTTTTTTGTTATTATGTCCTTAAAAAAAATGATGCATATCTATGTATGTGTAAAAAGAGTAAAGGGGCGAACACATGCTATATAACATAGTAAAAAAACAACTATGTTTGTTATCAAATATTTAAATTATCCCCATAACATCTCTCGAACCGAAAAACGGCTTGGCTAAAACGACTATCGCGGAAAAACTGAGGTGCTAATACACTACGTTATGTGCCTGCTTGTTGGACTGTATGCATCAAATGTTAACTTAAAAAATAATAAATTTAGAACTGTTTGTATATTTAATTTCAGGTAAAACAAATTACACATCTCTATTACAAGAATTCAAGAATACTTTAAAACCAGAGTCATGTCGTGGCATCATCCACAAGAAAGACCGCGTGGTAGTGACATTAGCTTCCGGGTTAGAGGTCATGTGTGACACCAAGACAGACGGCGGTGGATGGATCATCTTTCAGAGAAGAATCAACGGAAAAGTAGATTTCTATAGAGGCTGGAAGGAGTATCGTGACGGCTTTGGAGATTACAACATTGGTGAATTTTATCTGGGAAATGAAAATATTTTTAAGTTAACTTCTACTGGACAATTTGATTTAAGAATTGATTTAGAATTTAACAATAAGACATACTTTGCGCAGTACGAAGACTTTAAAGTATTGAGTGAGACTGAGAAATATAAACTACAGATAGAAAAATATTCAGGGAATGCTGGTGATGGTTTATCATCTCATAACAACAAATATGTTACAACCTTTGATAGAGTTAACGATAAATACAGTTACGTAAACTGTGCAGAACGTAATTCAGGTGCCTGGTGGTATCAATCTTGTCATCATTCTAATTTAAACGGTAAATGGGGAAGTATTTTAACTATTTGACACCGTAATTATTTTCCACGTTTGGACGGAATTTATAGCTTTATATCTGGATAGAATCAACGATGGGAGCGTCGTTGCGACGTCAAAGAGTTAAATAACAACGAAATGAACTGGCACCAAGTAACTGGATGGTCTAACGGTGTTTCTTTTAGCGAGATGAAAATAAGAGAAAGTAAATAAATCTCTTATTGTGATCAACAGTCTAAGATCCAGTGAATAAAGGACACCCCTTCCTGCCCCACAGAAATAATAAAAGTTAGAGACACTAAAAGGTATTTGTAAACAAAATAAAGTAAACAAAAATAATCAAATCTAAGTTATGAACAGTGTATTTCTATATTTTAATTTTTGTTTAGTACCTTATATTTAATTGATTTAAAGGCTCTCACTGCTTTCTGGATTACTGTTTTCATAATTTTGACAAAAATATTTAGTTGGTCGTTGACCCTTTTTCAGGTTCCAGGTTAAAGGTCATGTGTGACACCAAGACAGACGGTGGTGAATGGATTATCTTTTAGAGAAGAATCCACTGAAAAAAAAAAAAGATTTCTATAAAGGTTGAAATGAGTTTTTTGACAGCTTTGGAGATATTAGCATTGGTGATTTTTGTCTAAGAAATAAAAATATTGTTTTGTTATCTTCTATTTCAGGCGGGGTGGCTGAGTGGTTTTGCGATTGGCTTTAGAACCGAAGTCCCGGGTTCGAATTCTTGTGGAAATCTCTAAGTTCACCCAACCTTGATGGGCACCCGACGTTAGCTTGGAAACAGTTAAGGCGCTACTGGGATGGATGGATGGATATTATAGAACTGAGCAGCTGTGCAGACATGCAAGGGATGAATTAGCCTTAATTGGAGCATAGTTCCCTTTAGCTTAGCGCAATAGTTGTTACAGTTTACTTTTATGGATATAGCCATGAGTATGTATGAGTTTTTTTTTTTTTTTTCAGGTTTTGTTTTTGTTTTAATAAGTTAAAAGGTCAAAGTGTTCAAGAAATAATAATTTAAAAAAACAAAACTAGTTACATTAGCATTAAAAAGAAGAGTCTAAAGATACGCTCCTTCTACGATATTCACAATAACGCCTTCAGGCCGAAATTAAATATGGCTTACATTTCCTAGTATCCATTCTATTTACAGCACGATATTCACGCGACATAGATCCATGACAACCACGCAAAACAAACAGAAGTTCTACATTGTTACCATAGTAATCTATTCTTTGTTTGTTATTAAAAACATGTCCGACCTGTTGCTGAGCCTTACCCAAAGTTTAAAACCATATATATATAATAATAATTAAAATTAATTCAATAACTGGTTATTTATTTCGATCGATTCGTGACCTTTAAGTCATTGGTTAATATGCAGGACTGAATGCATGACGCGTAGGACGTAATCATCTTCTTTTTTGATTTAATGTCTGTATTATATAAGATAAGATAAGAAGATAACTATGCCAATAAATAATGGTACAAGGTTTTAACTTCATCCGGGACTGAGTGTGGGAGAAACAGTGCAAACTTTTTACCAGACAGACAGACAGACAGACAGACTGAGTTGATAAACGTTTTTTTTTTTTAAATTTAAAAAAAAAATATTTATCACTATTTATCTGTAAGTTATAAAATATACAGCATTTAATTTTATACCGATTGTCATTGAGGCGTAAGTGTCTTTTGAGGATTAAAAAGAAAAAAAAGCAAAATTTTAAAAGATATATTTGTATGTATAACCTCGCCATCTGCAGGTCTCAAGCCCGGGAGAGAAAGGAGGAGGGTTTGGCGAAGGGCTAGCGACCACATCTGTAAAACAACCATGGCTACAGAAATGGGAAATTGAAACATAAGAATTTATATACATATATGTATTCTATTAATGGCGTCACACCGCGTGGCACATCATCAACCACTGGCGGATCCAGGGGGGGGGGAGCGGTAGGTGCGATCGCCCCGAAATCTACTGATGGATAATGAGCTGTAGATATCAGGAGAATGCGTATCTGCAGTGAAAAAAATGCAAGAAAACGCTTCAAGAGTCGGGGCTTCGCCCCGAATCACACTGGCGAAGCTTACAGCCCTCCCTCAGTCCCCCAGCTTGCCTCAACCTGACTGTTTTTTTTTTCATTTTTTTCCTCGAAGGTTAAAAAAACACTTCTTTTTGTTCTCGTGTATATATATATATATATATATATGCTTTACACACGTTTATGCATAGGGTTAGGGTTTACTGGGCATTAGGGTTACTGTTTGGAAAAAAATCGCCCCCCCCCACTATTTGTAAGTTCTGGATCCGCTAGTGTCATCAACAGACGTCAAATAGATTATCTTGATACTTTTGCAAGCTTAATAAAGATACGTTTTTTTTTTAAAGTAATAATTTTAGGATAGAGCGTTTGTTAGATTAACATTGAACATTAGCTAATCGCACGATGTGTCACTAACTATTGCGACACCTCTGTGTACAGAGATTTAGCCTTGACATTTTACAACCTTGTAATTTGTAAAAACCAGCTATGTATTGATATTCGGACTAGCCTAAGTATAAGTACCAGCTCTTTGATAGAACTTATTACAAAATGTTTTCAGGTGTTCATTTAACACCCGAGTTATCTTTCTCTTCTGACGACAACACAGATAATAATTTGTTCACAGGTGTTTAAAAAAAAAAAACAGGACTTTTTTGTTCCCGGATACAGAGTTGTTGCCCTGCTGAATCCATAAACCTGTCCTCCAACGTGTCCCCCAAATGTCACTGCTGTTGCGTAGATGGCGATCTACCTGTCGGACAGTAGGACAGAAAACAAAAATGTTATTAACTCTTTCTCTCCTAACTGACGATACCAGCGTTGATTCCAGCGGAAAGTGGTGAATAATTATGAAGAGAAAGAGTTAAAGCTTACTAAATACAGCTGGGAAAATATGTGTGTCATAGACCATGGCAAAACAATAGGGATGAAACTACTCTTAAACCTGTGACGTTATTAAGAGAAAAAAAAAATGGCGTCATCAAATCATGGGTTCCAGAAATGAGTCGTTTGAATGGAGTTAATACAGAAGTTTGCATTCTAGTTTTTTTTTTTAAGAAATGTATTTCTCAGACTTGCTTTCTGGTATTTATATTCATCAATTTGTCATGTGGCTATGTGTCTTGTGTGGTGTGTGTTGTATGTAGCTTGTGAGAATTGTGTGTCTTCTGTGTTTGTGTTGTGTGTCTGTCTTGTGTGTGTCCTGTGTACGTCAAACTGTTAAAATATATTATAGCAATCGAAATCTGGACACTACATAATTATGCATCAGCACTTGATTTCTAAATGCCAGATATTCAAAGACTTAATCCAAACTTATTTTTTTCCAGACACATCTTATGTGTTTAGCAGACAATAGTTTCTATTTACAAAAGAACAATTATGCTACCTTTGTTATTATTCCATCTATTCTACAAAGGATGGACCAATATCTTTAAAAAAAAACGCAAGCTAAAAATCTATGGTCATATCACAGATCTTCGGGGCTCCCTAAGACCTTCCATCAGGGAACAGTACCAGGAAAAAGAAGAAGAAGCAGACAGAGAAAGCGATGGGAAGACAACATAAAGAATGGACGGACATGCCATTGAATGAGGTTCTACATATGGATAAAGACAGAGAGGTACGGCTGACGAATCTTGCGTTGTGCCGCCACTGTCCAACAGACTAAGGGATAGGTACAGGTCAAGCTAAAATATCACCTCACTATGTCTGTCCATGTGGTAATCAGTTTATACACGTTTTTTATTCTACACACATTCTCGGATCAAATGAAACTTTAAACAATTTGTTTATTAGCATTGACAAAACATGAATAAAAAATTAAATGTCAATTACTGGTAATTACATATTTTGTACTATACCACAAGGGAATGAAAACTCTTCAGTATATACAGATATTGCTACATTTGTTGGGTTTAATCCCCATAAATAATTGTTAACGCTATTTCTTCCTCACGCATTAGCCGATCAAGTTGGTATTTAAAAAAATCATTTGATGTAGCTAACAATGCATGAATCATTAAAAACATGTTATCTATCAAATAAGGGAAATAACTTGTATATTATTAATATGTATATATTTCAAGGAGTAGTTCTTACGCTTTAGATAAGCATTTTGTACGATTTTTTTTTTTAATTTCTCTTGTTTGTCTGATAGTTTCCATCCTTCGTCAGCTCCGTTCATCTCTTTTGTAGATGCGTGGGAGGGAGGGGGGGATTTCCCGTCTGCACAGCTAGCACAGCTCAGCTTAAGTCAACTGGAATTTTAAAATACCTGCTTTGAATCGGAATTTAAACTCAAGGTAGATAGCTAAGCGGTTAGTGCAGCACATCCAACATTCCATAGCAGATCGTGCTCAAGAAATATTAAACAGAAATAGATGATAGGAACGATTAGCTATATATAGTTCAAATCAAGGGCCGGATTTTAGCGAGAGCAGGAGGGACTATGGTCAATGGGATTTTCACAAGGCCCCTTCACACCACAATAGAGAAAAAAATCCATATTTTGAACAGGTCAGGAAGTGAACGTTTTCATTGCGTTCCATCTTTAAATTATATTTTTTAACCAACAATTTTTTATTTTTATTTTTCAGTTGTCAACACTGTCGTGATTGTTAAGTGTCTGATTAAAGCATGCTCGTAGTTTTCTAATATACTTCGGATTTGAAAATTTACATTTTTGTTACTAAAATATGTAACTTAAAAAATGTAGTTTTTTTTAAACGAAGGAACATAAACTCTCTCACTACTAGCTGACGATAGGCCTACCAACGTTGATTTGACCCCATTAAACCAAATTAATTTTTGGTTTTATAAACCTTAATATACGTTATATATAAAGAGCGTGGATTAACTCTCTCACTACTAACTGACGATAGGCCTACCAACGTTGATTTCACCCCATGAAATTAAATTAATATTTTGGTTTTATAAAAAATTAATCTAAGTCATATATAGTGAGCGTCGGTTGTTCTTTAACTATATACCTTAAATAATATTTCCTAAATTGCATACAAAATGGTTAAAAAGTTTAATCATACCAGTAGTGAAACAAAAATGAGCAAAATGAATAATTCCATCAGAATGTGAAATATAATTATAAGAAGAAAGAGTCAAATGTAATTTAAATAAAAATCTATTTATTTTCTGGCATGCTTTTCATGTATTATTATTTTTTAGAAATATGAGGATTTTTATTAAAGTTTTTGAAAAAAAAGTGTGGGGACTCTGCATAGTACCTAAAGTTGGGCCCTGATCATAGCAATACATTTCTTTTTTAATTAAATAATCATAGTCCAAAATGTTCACACTGGGTCATTGGAGTACAATTGTTTATAGGTTCATAACACTGTTTCACTATCGTCCGGACGGTAAATTCGCTTTTAGACCCAATTTACGTAGTTCGAGATATAAAATAATGTTCTCTTTGCAGAGGCGTAGCTATGAATTTTTCATCCTTTGGGGGTCCGGGGGGCATGACCTCTTTGGAGGCCCCTACATTTTGCGAAATATATAATATTTAATGTAAAAACACTCATTTCGTGGCCCCCTTTAAGTGTGGGCCCGGGGGGATTTTCGAATTCTCCCCCCCTCCTCCCCCCTCCCTAGCTACGCCACTGTCTCTTTGTACAAAGATTATATTTACTCACTGTGTCTGTCTGTCTGTCAGTCTGTCTGGTAAAAAAGTTCTTTCACGTTTCCTTCTCACACTTTCCATTCTCTGATAAAGTGAAAACTGCACGATCAATTCTTCTAGCTGACAAGACATGAATTAATGAAATATATTCAAACAATCCGTTTATTAATTCATGATGATTATTGATTTCCTTGATTTAGAAATAAGAGGAAATAAATGCTACCTAATAAGAGACATGGAGATATATATGGATTTAGTCCCCTTATTACGTTTAGACACGTTTTTCCCTCCCACTTCCCACTTTCAGATCAAGTTGAAATTTTGTTTTATTATTTGTAGTCGATGACTATACACGGAAATTAACCAAGTAGTTAATCGATGAGCATTAGTTAATTTTGGTTTTATAAACCCTACCGTAAGATAAATGCAGAAATTAGCGCTTCTTTCACTTAGATATGCTATTTTTTTTAAAGTAATGCTTTTTTCTTTTGATTATCATGATAACTATTACTTGTAAGGTAAAACTTTGAATCATACTATTTACAGCATTGACTGCTGGCAGATGTCTTCAAATTTATTAACCCTTAAAATCCGCGTGGCAGTTTAGCCTCCAAACACCAAAATTGTGTATGCACTTATTGTAAAACAGTTCCGCACTTTAAGTGTTAATGGCTATGTTTGTTTGTTTTTTGTCATAATTGTATGCGCTTTTCGTTGCATTGAAAAAAAAATCTAATATTTTACAAATTTTTTTTTTTCATGCTATTATTTTAATTGCGTAAACTAAAAAAATAAAATATTGTTAGACTTGAATTAGGGCTCAGGGCTGAAGCCGCCAAAGGAGAACTAATTAGACCTATATACCACGTCTGTAAAGTACGATTTCTGTACCTTAGTAGATACCAATAAAGTTAACTAATTATTTTACAATATTCAATGGACTAAGTGTTTTTATTTCTTTTTGTATTAATTTGTGTGTTTTTTTCAGGCACAAGAAATAATTGTGCAACATTTTAACTTGATAGTACATTGTGTGTGGAAGAAAAAAAAAAGTAAAGTTCCCCTTTCAGACCTTGTGGTCTATAGGGCAGATGATATAATGGCCATCTGATTCTGTGGCCTTATACGGTTAACGAAGGTGTCATGTGGCCAGCACAACGACCAACCGCCTTTACTTTTCCTCAACTAACGGGTTTGTCTGATTGTTTCGCAAACATATCAAGCTTACCCATTAGAGCTGGGTGGACTCAGAGGTGCCTATGGATCCCTAAATAAAAATCCCAGACACTTCACCAGGATTCGAACCCGGGACCACCGGTTCAGAAGTCAAACGCTTTACCGCTCAGCCACCGCGCCTCTTGTGTTGAAGAAATAGCAGATTAGTGTTGTTGCCACAACACCAGACAAATAGAATGAATTGATATAAACTTAGTAACAATAAATAACAAGGATGACTGTGTCGATTTTGGAAAGCGTTTATACCTTGATATACTTTGATATACCTTGATCTACTTTGATACACACAGAGACTTGTGCGAATTAATAATATTCAGTTCTATATGCCAATGTAATTAATTTTAACTTTAAAATAAGCTTGCTGTCCTTTAATATACGTCTCAATAACACGTTTGCTCAAACATCTTCAAGTATTCACTTAAGTATTCATTCAAGTAACCACTCCAGTATACAGTAATCATTTAACAGCATCATACACCAGCTTTTTATACACTCACTTTTATTGCTCAGACACTATGTCTATTTTCCAATAATTACAAAAAGTATTGTATTTTAAACAGGGCCGGTCCTAGCGATTGCGGGGCCCTATGCGAAATTGATTGCTCGGGGCCTAATCTGTATGGGGAGAAGGATAATAAGTGAAAATTAAGAATTCGTATAAGAAAACAAAATCGACTTTGAATTTTATTCATTCTTTACTATGTTAAAAATTGCAATCTGTACTTTACAAACCTTTTAACTAATGGCATATTTATATACCAGTGACTATAAAATTAATAAAGTATTCAAACTACCCATTAAGGTGAAAACTCTCTTGATTATTACATTTTATTACATGAAAGTTGACATTGCCTTTTTCTCTTTTATCACGAGCAGGATTTTCGTCTTCTGCAATGAATGACACCCACAAATGACTGTTTTGTCTATTTTTCTGGAGATTTTAAAGAGTTTTTAGGAGATTTTAATAAATTCAGGAGATTTCCAGGAATTTTTCGTTTATATTTTGCATTTTAATAATTAAACCTTGAATTAGCGCGGGGCCTATGAAAGCGCGGGTCCACTGCGGCCGCATAGGTTGCAGTGGCCTAAGACCGGCCCTGATTTTAAACTAAAAAAAAGGGGCCCAGAGCTCGTACATTTATGGGAGAAAAAAAAAAGGTCTGAAAAATATATTTTGAGAACCACTGAGCCACAAGCAACCTGTGTACATTGTTCTCACTCGTCACTGTCAACTGTGAACATTTCATTCAGGTAAAAGAAGAAAAAAAAAATGAGACACACCTAATGATGTCATGCAGGGGCGTAGCCAATAACAGTGTAGTAGAACAACACTTATTTAATACTGACAATTTAAAAACAAAGGCAGAGTAAAACAAAAGTTATCAATCATGTGTCACGTATCTCTAATTGTATAGGTGTTAACTCTACGTAACCCCCCCTTTTTCCAGGTAGCACCTCTTCTTGGTAGAACACCATGAGAGAGGCCGGTCCATTCTTCTCTGTTATCCAGCCAGCTAATCGTTGGACGACCTTTCTTCGTGCTCCTTTCACTGTTTCTTGAAGAATGACTTTTGACAGTGAGTCGTGTCTTACACTATGTCCAAACCAATTCGGATTTTGTAATTTCACGACGTATGCAATATACTTTTAACCTTTTTTTGTGTTGACATGTCAAAGTACAAACTCATTTGTTTTCATTTCCTAATATTACCAACATAGAAGGATACTATAACATTCGCTCTCGAAGGTTTGAATTCTTTCTGCCTCGGCGTTGAATGTCCTACTTTCACAACCTAATAGGAATACAGAGACCGCTAGTGAAGAATGAATAAAGAATTAACAATAATAAAGTGAAGGGAAAAAATAGAGAAAGTCAATCAGCGGTCGTAATGCTTTAATAAATAGTAACTATATAAGCATTGAGAAGAGAGAAGGCGAGAGAATGAGAGAGAGAGAGAGAGGGAGTAAGACCAAGAGAAATAGGATAATTTTAAGTATTTTAAAGCTAAATATTTAAAATATCACCAAGCTATGATACAAAAAAAAAATTATGTTCACTAGAGTAGAAGTATAAAAATATTGTTTAAAAGCATACAGGATTACAAGAAATAATTAAAAACGACACCGTAAAACCTGACTCTGTCATGAACGATAATCCGGGACGTGAGCAGTATTTACCTATGTACGGGGACAGACACAGATTTCAAACAAGCCAAGCCCTCATCCCTCTAAGCCCTTCATTATTACCGGATATAGTGTTTCCCTATAAGTAGTGTAACTCCGCCATAGCACTGCAATACCAAGAGTGTTCGTCCCAGCTGTTAACAGTCAGAGTCACAGTATGTTTTTATTTCTTTTATTCTCTGTTCTTGGCTTTACATCAGCAGGTAAGTTTATCTCCGTTTATAAACAAACAATATGTAGTCACGTGACAATATTGATAAATATAAGGAAAAAAAACTGTTACGTGATAGCCATTGTGTATTAAAAATGACATCGTAAGAGACAGAGCATCACACGGCTAAATGTTTGTGAATGAGTTCCATTTTATTGTAATTCATGTCATGTGGCCAGCACAACGACCAACCGCCTTTACTTTTCCCCAACGAATGTCAGACACCCATTATAGCTGGATGGATTCAGAGGTGCCCAAAGATCCCGGAATAAAAAAAATACCAGGCTTCACTAGGTTCAAAAGCCAAGCGCCTTACCTCGCTCGGCCACCGCGCCTCCATAGGAAGAGATACGTTCAGTTAAATGGAGCCCTGGGCTGTTTCAGTCGGTCATTGTGACCTATAGTTTATAATCTGTTTTGGATCGGAGCTTGTAGGGGGGGGGAAGCGGGGCTTTACATTTCTGAACACTGAGGTCACAGGCCGGGGTAGTGGCAGAGTATTGAAGCGGTTAGCTTCCGAACAGATACCTCTCGGCTTGAAAGCCTGGCCTGGAGTGTTCTTGTTTTTTTCAATCCGGTAGTTTTAGGGCATCTCCTGAGTCCACCAATTTTAATGGGTGCCTGAAAATAGTTAGGGATAAGTAAAAGCAGTTGATGGTTGTACTGGCCAAATAACACTCTCGTCAACCGAAACAGATGGCCTTTACATCAACTTCCCCATAGATTGCTAGCGCTGAAAAGTTACATTATTTTTTTACTTTGTCAACGTCCTCACAACCACAAACAATACATCAACGATCTAGAACTTGACCTTTGTGTTTTTATTGGACACAGTGGTCAGAAGGTTCTAGAGTAGCGGATATAGCATATCATATAGCCCGCAGATTGTAAGAAAAAAAGAACTAAATTTATGTGTTAATTTTTTATGCCCTTCGTTTTTTTTTTCAATGTGCACGCGAAAATGATAATACAAAATAATAAGGTTTGTCATCGACTCAGAAGATAAGTGAAAAATGCAGTATTTCCGGTGGCTACGCAGCCCCAGCTGTGACCTACATATTTTGTCACAGCCAGGGCAAGAATAACTATTGTCCGTAGGTGGTCGATTTAGATTTTCTTTTGGTCTTAGATGTGTATCCTCGACTCCGGCCTTTGTGAGTAAGCCAGGTGCTCTTTTCTATGTCAGCCAAGGAAAGTTGACGCCTAAGTTGGTCTTTGAAGCGTTTCCATGGGGCCCCTCTGTTATGTCGACCACCTTTTAGCTCACCAAAAAGAAAAACACAGCCTTTGGCATACGTTCGTCTATCATGCGAGATACGTGCCCTGCCCAGCGTAGCTGTCGGATCATTAGAATACCCTAATCTTTATTTAAAGAAACAACAAAAAACAAAAACAAAAACAAAAAAATATGAACCGCAGTTTTACATTCCTTTGTCAATTGACCTCATTCACCAATCGTAAAAAAAGCAACATTTAGCCACGTGATAATATTGATAAAACAACAAAAACAAACGTCACGTGATAGCCACTGAGTATTAAAAACTAGATCGTGATTTGTATAGAAGAGATATAGAATCACGTGGCTAAATGTTGTTTGTTTACGATTGGTGAATGAGGTCCATTTACAGTTACTTATTTACAATCATTTTTATTTTAATTACTTTCAAATGTGTTTTGACTTTTGCTAAAAAATTCTCTTGTTACAGCCAGAACATGTTATGGTGACATCAACAACTTGTCTCCAACTGGGAGAAAGGTCGGAGGTAATGATTTTCTTATTATTGCTGGCAAAATGTAATTAAAGATAAACTATTTTTAAAGTAAAATTTATTATTATTGTTTGGGTTTTAGTTTTCAAGAATAAATATATTAGGAAGAAGTAATAGTTGCCTACAAAGCGTAAATTTATTTGCTAAATTGATTTTGAGATGTCACATGCTACAAGACTATTTTGATGTAAACCTTATTTATAACGTAGGTGTAACAAAATCTAACAGTGAAGTCCAGACAGATCTGCCTTACTTAGAGAAGTATCGTAACTGTTATCAGAATGCTGCTGATAAACTATGTAAGTACGTCTACCAAAAGGATATGTTTCCTAACCAAAATTTTAAAACTACTTTACTCTTTTTAAAATATTATTATTATATTATTATAGCTTTTATATAGCGCTACTTTCATGCTTATAGCATGCTCAGAGCGCTATGGTGCAATCTCATTTGTTGACTAGTGGGGGGGAGGGGGTATCTAGGAGTTGATTTCCCTTGCTGCCTTTGTAAACAGAACTCTGCCCGAGTCGGATTCGAACCTCGAGCCCCCTTCTAGGTAGCCAAGCAAGCCAAGCTCAAGCCGCACTTAACCTCTCGACCACGCTTCCCACTCAAATATCTCAAGATCTTACGAATTGAAAATTCGATCCTGTTCATTCCTGTTAATTGCAGCGCTGTTTATGTGTGTGTGTGTATGCGTGTTTTATGAGCATCTATATCATTATTGTTTCAGAAGTATTGCTTGAGTTCTAAAATTGTTGTCATGTTGATTTTCCATTAGTTTGTACACATACAATTTTCTTACTTTATCTCATGTTTTCGTGAATTATTTTTTAATACTTTTTATTTTACACGCAAATAAAAATGAGGTGAATGCCTAGATGGATACATACTTCTCATGTTAAAACAAAACAGCGAACACAGCTCGATACATATTCGACTATTGCTGTACGTTAAAATACAAACAGCTTCATCCACATCAATGAGAGAAAACACACCAAATGAGAGGGCGCGGTGGTCAAATGGTTAAGCGCTTGGCTTCCAAACCTGAGGTCCTGGGTTCGAATCCCGTTGAAGACTGGGATTTTGAATTTCGGAATTTATGGGCTCCCCTGAGTCCACCCAACTCTAATGGGTACCTGACTTTAGTTGGGGAAAGTTAAAGGCGGTTGGTCGTTGTGCTGGCCACATAACACCCTGCTCGTTAACCGTTGGCCAAAGAAACAGATGGCCTTAACATCATCTGACACATAGATGGCAAGGTCTGAAGGGGACACTTTACTTTACTCATCAAAGAAGTTGACAAAACTTGATATCTTGTTGTCATTGTAAACTTCTAGTTCCAAAATATTTTTCCTTAACGGAACGCTTCGCGCATTCTGAGTGTTAATCGGAAGGCATAGGTTATTTTAAAGAAAGATTTATTTCACGTGGTGGCCAACTAGTCTAGTCAGGCCTTGCGGAACATAATTTGGTTAAACATTGATATAGCCAAGAAAGTCATAATACCTATGACGAAGCAAACATAAGGCTCAACGAAAGCCTAGACTGTAGTTCTATATAAATCCAAGGCCTCATTTCTTCATTAGACTAAATTTTTTAGTGTATACGTAAGGTCAATACCGAAGTCTGTAATCACTCTAATTGTATAAAGATAATTACAAACTAAACATAAAGAAAGTTTTTTTTTTCGGAAATTGTGTAAATTCTGCTTTATATTATATCAGTACAACTTACATCGTGAACTTAATTGGGAGTTCCTTTTGTTCTTAGAAACTAAGTATTCAATTTATATGCATATTACTACGAACTTTGTTAAATCAAAAAATAGAAGTTATTTATAAAAGAAAATACATACATAAATATATTAACGACGGTTCTGCGGCGTAGCATACGCCGCTATTTTGTAGTGTCAACATTAGGCCACTGCAACCTATGCGACCGCATTGGGCCCCGCACTTTTATAAGACCTGCGCTAATTTTAGGTGTATAAATTATTAAATTAACTATTTTATAACTTATAACATTTCCTGCGGCCTCCTGTGGAGTTAATAGAAGGTCCTGAAAATCTCATGAAATTGCAAAATATATGAAAAAGTCCTGGAAATATCCGGAAATTATTTCAATCTTTTGAAAACTCATACAAATCTCCTGAAATGTATAAATGAAAATTGTTTTTTTTTCGCCTCTTAAATTACCTAGGATAACTTTTGGCAAAAATAAAAAAAAGTGACCTTTCCATTGTGTCCAAACTCTTGAGAAGAGTCGCCTCTGTTGCCTTGATAGTTACAACAGAATGGATTACATCGCCAGCCCCCCTTCCTTTTTTTAAACGGAGGTAGAAATAAATAAAAAAAAAAGAGTGATATTTCTTGTTTTGCTATTTTGTGACTATGCGTGTTCCCCCCCCCCCCTCTTTTTTTTTCTCGTGGACTATTCGCAGAGGGATCTTTCCTTTACTTCTTCTCGCTTGAATTTTTGAAATTTGAGAAGAAGAGAATTATATATATATAGATATATCTTGTGCACAATGCATAAGCACCGACATATAATATCATGTGCGAAAACAACTAATTAACAGTTGTAACTAGGGTTTGGTTTAAGAGTAACTTCCTATTAATATCTTCAATTATCAATTTTGATATTTGTTACAGGTATCCAAGCCTCCGTTATTGCTGCCGTCGCCAGTAGAGAATCTAGGGGCGGATCTCTGCTTGAAAAGACAAATGGTTACGGTGATGGCGGCAAAGCGTATGGGATAATGCAGGTAAATATTTATTCTCCAACCTGAAGTCCTGTTAAATGTCTATACTGTACTGATAAGGGGACTCTTGAAGAAAACATAAAGAAACTGGAACAGACACAAAATAGAGCATTGAGATTATTATTATTATAGCTTTTATATAGCGCTTCTTTCAAGCTTGCGCTATGGTCCAATTTCATTTGTGGACCCGTGGGGGAAGGGGTATCTAGGAGATGGTTTTCCGTGCTGCCTTTAGGCGCTCATTAAACACAACTCTGCCCGAGTCGGAGGTCGAACCTCGAGCCCCCTTCTAGGAAGCCAAGCCGAGCCAAGCTCTCGACCACGCTTCCCACGATTCATTACAAACGAATATTCACATTTGACTAGATATATGATGAGTATTTTTTCCAATAATATTTTTTTAAACCCGTGGTATAGCCCTTTCTCGAAAGTCAAAAGACCACTGTACCTGTTATTTCAATTCAATATTTTTGTGTAGCAAATGTTCAGACTCCACCCCCCCCCCTTTCCGTTCCTTAACATCCTAATGGTCCATATGCACATTAGTAACAGTACTAATGGGTTTTGATATTTCTAGTTTGAATTATTTAAACTTCATAATGATATAATAGAGAATATATTACTCTATAATATTTAACATTGTCTCAACAGTGTGATATCAAAAACTCGGGTCTCCCTTGTACATCAAAAAGCTGGAACAGCTGTGCACATATTGAAATGATGACAGGCGCCCTGATTGCTAAAATCAATGAGGTAATTTAATGAGAGAGCTATATTGTCTCATTACAAGTTGTACTAAGGGTAAAATGTCGCTCTTCTTTAAGTTTTGTCATTTTTTTCCCTTGGTCTTATACCGCCAGAGCTAAAAATGTGAAAATTGGACCCAAAAGGGCTGTCTATAAGTTTGTGCGAAAACACAAACACTCATTTGTTTTCATCAAGTGGTGAATATTAACTTATTTATAAAACAGCGTACACTAGCACAAACATTCTTCATCATGAGCTGGCACAAGTGTAAATCTTATAGCTAAAATACATGTAAAGTTATATTATTATATCTTTAATTGTAGGACTATCATGAAGAAATGAATGTGATATTTTTTTTCTTTCATCAAATTTAGCCATAAGATTTATAAATGAGTGGATAACTTGTAAAATAGATCCAGTGTCACTCTACGTTACTTTCTATTTCATCTAACATATTATTGTCCTTCTCTCTATTTAATTTTATGAATGCCTGTATTAATTTTCTTAAATCATCTTTCCAATATAGGTATACCTGAATACCCTTAAATCCTATGACGAAACCGTATAACTACTCTTATATATAGAATTCTATTCTAATCACTGTAATTTATCTTCGCAATTGTTCTAACTCTTCTCAGTATCTTTCACTTTAAGCACACTAGCTCTTCTTCCAACTCCGATTAATTCATTCTCAACTCATCTCCAAAGAGTAAATCAGTGGGTAGAATATTAAACATCAATTTTTAATGGAACTTCAGTATTTGTGATTCTTTGATAATTCTTTTAAAGGAATCATTGAAACTAGGACACACATATTTCTTTTATTTTTCGTGCTACTTTTCGTCTCTTTTTCAGGCCTAATCACTCTTGCTGAAATCCTCCCAATGCAGTGGGTTTAAACTTGAACAAGGATTTCAAAACAAATTCCAGTTTTTTATTTTTTTAAAAATTCAAGCTAATGGGCAACACAGTGACAACTCTGGCTTGACAGTTATACATTTTCAAAATTTAATTATCTTAACAATTAACTTAATAATCTTATCTTATTTAACAAGAAAAAATTAAAATATCATTTATCTTTTTTTAATAAAAAGGGGAAGAACTCATCCAGTTATCTAATATAATTAGTGTACAAGTTATTTCCCTTATTTTATATCAATATAAATACGTCACTAATAATTAGTTTAGTAATTTAGCATTTTTGTTTGATTCTTGTTTTGGAAAGGGGGGCGCGTTGGTCTAGTGGTTAAGCGCTCGGCTTCTGAAACTGAGGTCCTGGGTTCGAATCCCGGTGAAAACTGGGATTTTGAATTTCGGGATTTTTAGGGCGACCCTGAGTCCACCCAGCTCTAATGGGTACCTGACTTTAGTTGGGGAAAGTAAAGGCGGTTGGTCGTTGTGCTGGCCACATGACACCCTGCTCGATAACCGCTGGTCAAAGAAACAGATAACCTTAACATCATCTGCCCCATAGATCTTAAGGTCTGAAGGGGACACTTTACTTTTGAGGGCGCGGTGGCTGAGCGGTAAAGCGCTTGGCTTCCGTACTGGAGGTCCCGGGTTCGAATCCTGGTGAAGACTGGGATTTTTATTTCGGGATTTTCGGACGCCCTTGAGTCCACCCAGCTCTAATGGGTACCTGACATTCGTTGGGGGAAATGTAAAGGCGGTTGGTCGTTGTTCTGGCCACATGACACCATCGTTAACCGTAGGCCACAGAATTAGATGAAATTTACATCATCTGTCCTATAGACCACAAAGTCTGAAAGGGGGGACTTAACTTTTCATTAAGCACAACAAATAATTGTTAAAAGTATCAACCTGATCGGAGAATGCGAGATGGAGAAATAGCGTTAACAATTATTTTCAAGGGGACTAAGCCCATCAAATTTAGCTGCATACGGACATAGTAGTAATTACCAGTAATTATTTGTCTTATTAGTTCCCTTTTGATATTGTTTCAACTTGATCCGAGAATGGCTGAGGGAGTGTACTTTTTACCAGACAGACAGACAGACAGACAGTATGATTTTATTTACGGAGACGAAGTGAACAAGTGGTAAAGCGCTTACCTTCCATTCCGAGAGGTTCCGAGTTCGAATCCTGGTAGAGACGGATTTTTTAAATATTATTATTATAATTATTATTATAGCTTTTATATAGCGCTACTTTCATGCTTATAGCATGCTCAGAGCGCTTTGGTCCAATCTCATTTGTGGACCAGTGGGAGGGGGGTATCTAGGAATTGGTTTCCCGTGCTGCCTTTGGGCGCTCAGTAATCACAACTCTGCCCGAGTCGGGTGTCGAACCTCGAGCCCCCTTCTAGGTAGCCAAGCCAAGCCAAGCTCAAGCCACACTTAGCGTCTTGACCACGCTTCCCATTTCGGGCTCTTCTTAGTCCACCCAGCTCTAAAGGGTACATTACATTAGGTGAGGAAACATTAAGGCGGTTGGTCGTTGTCCTGACCACACTATACCGGTGTTTACATTTTATCACAGAAAAAGATTTCCCTTGTATTATCTGCCCTATAGATCGCAAGGTCTGAAAGGGGAACCCTACTCTTAAATATAGATATAAGTAGCTATATTGGCCATTGTAATGAACAGATTATATTGTTATAGTCTGTTGAATACATTAGATATTACATTGACTGTGCTCACTTTTTTATTCTTAACACAAAGGTCAAGAGAAAATTTCCTAACTGGCCTGCAGAAAGACAATTACAAGGTATGTAATATTTTTGACTTCACAAGTAATTTAGCATATGAACTTACGCCTCAGTATCTATCTATCCATCTATTTATCTATCTATCTATCTATATATATATCTATCTCGATCAATCTATCTATCTATCTATCTATCTATCTATCTATCTATCTATCTATCTAATTATCTATCTATTTATCTATCTATCTATCTATGTACCTTTCTAGCTACCTACCTACCTACCTACCTACATATCTATCTATCTATTTTCACAGTACTGATACATTCATTATGATCTTTCTATAATTTTAAACTTTGTGTATTTCATTATCACATGTAATGACGTTCCATTTTCTCAGGCGGAGTTGCTGCGTATAATTTTGGCTCCGATAATGTTCGAAGCTGGGCTGGCCTTGATGTTGGCAGTACCAATAATGACTACAGCAATGACGTGATCGCTAGAGCCAAGTACCTGTACGTCCGCGGTTGGAACTAATATGAACAGCGGCGTCGATGTCACCCGGCGCGGTAAGCTCGGGGTGTCACCCCCCCCCCCCAGGAAAAAAATCTTCCCCTCAAAAACAAACAACTTTCTTTATTTTGTACAATAGAACTGCAATCTAATTAATAAACTGTTTATACTCGAAAAATGGTTTTCGATTCTTTTTGAAAATGTCGTTGTTTTTCACATTTTATCAAATGTTATTGTGTAAATTAAAAATGTACTATCATAGAATGGAGAAACGTTGAGTTGAACATAATTTTAACTCGAGATTATTTAAAAGCTCCATTAGAAAAAGGTTCATATTATACTAGTGTTTCTCAGCTGCCTTCGAAAAGGCAAATCAAGCTTTGAACAGTTTTATGTCCTGCATAGAATACCAACAAGAAAAAAAATTCAGTTTTAAGGATTTAAACAAAAAAATGTTGATAACGTCCATCTGAATCACTCTGGAAAAAAAAAAAGAGACTAAGGCATCTTGCAAAAATTTGTCCAGATTCAGCGACATGCCTAAAGGAAATCTAGATGTTGTCTTACTACAGACGGTGGAATTCTTCAACACCGATACAGATATGAGATAAGGGTGTATCTTATTCACATTTCTCTTGTAGCCATCGACGATTTCATTAAAAAAAGGCTTCATTCGTATTCTCATGGCGTAAACCAAACCGAGTTAGATTTCGCAATCAACATTGCATTACTTTGAAATACAATTAAATTTATACACGAGATGACCGATAAAAAAGCTCTCAAAGTTATACATTACAGAGCAGGTTATCCAGTTCCCGATCAAAATTGGTCATAATAAATCGGATTGGAAAGCAGGAGCCGTCTTTCTATAAATACGGCCTATCTGAACGTATAAATCAATTAGCCTGGAGATTAAAATACACCTAATCAATACAATCATTGTCCCAACGGCTTCTTTGAAAATAGACTGAGTAGTGATGGCTGAGAAGGATCATTCGAATCCTCTTGAGATAATTTTACCAAAAGAGAAATCTTTTCGCACACAGGCTTTCGCTGTGTAAAGGAAGTTGTGACTGAACGTCAATTAACATTTGTGAGACATATCATGAGATAATACGAAAAACGTTTACTAAAGTCAGAAAGAAAAAATAAAAAACATGGCCGTCCACATCTAACCTGGCGTCACACCTTTGTAGAAGTCCTGCATTTCTTTAGCACCTGCTGAGAAGTGGCTGTAAAAGTCGCCTTAAACTGATTTCTGTGGAGAAAGTTTGCAGCCTTATGCGTCGCATGGGGCGTGAGAGGCTGTATTTTTTTTTAAAGTTGCATTTTGGAAAAGTGCTTTTTTCCCAATTGGGTGTCACCCCCTGGTGGGTGTCACCCGTTGCGGCCCGCACCCAACGCACCTGCCTAATGACGCCACTGCGTATAATGTCGTAAAGCTAAATCTCTACCTTCCTTAAATAATACCTCTGTCTAAAGCCGTTAAAGGAGTCTGTTGACATTTCCCCATTTCTCCTCAAAACTTAGTCTTGTTTTTCTTTAAGTTGTCGCGTCAAAGTCTTGGTCTCTAAGTCAAAACATTTCCCATCAAATTCCTAATCAAACCATAACAAGAGTGGAGAACCGAGCAGCTGTGCGGACATATTAAGATATTAATTAGCCTTAATTAGAGTATAGTATCCCTACGCTTAGCGTCATGGTTAATACAGTTTACTATTACATATGGTGTTAACAGTATTAAAACAAATGTTCTTTTATATCGGTCTATTATAGTGTTTTTTAAGGTTTTAATTTGTATTTAAATAAATTTACTAATGCATCCAAGACATTCACGCTACAAAGCTTCCACGACATTCACGCTACAAATGCATCCACGACACTCCCGCTAGAAATGCATCCACGACATTCACGCTACAAATGCATCCACGACACTCCCGCTACGAATGCATCCATGACACTCCCGCTACAAATGCATCCACGACATTCACGCTACAAATGCATCCACGACACTCCCG
>JADKLZ010081101.1:2932932-2945808 GCA_021533235.1 Biomphalaria straminea | reverse complement strand
TTTGTGTGTATGTATGCGTGTTTTTGTGTGTATGTATGCGTGTTTTTATGTGTATGTATGCGTGTTTTTGTGTGTATGTATGCGTGTTTTTATGTGTATGTATGCGTGTTTTTTGTGTGTATGTATGCGTGTTTTTATGTGTATGTATGCGTGTTTTTGTGTGTATGTGTGCGTGTTTTATGTGCATTTATATCGTTATTGTATCAAAAGTATTGCCTGAGGTCTAAAATTGTTGTCATATTGATTATCCATTAGTTTGCACAAATACAATCTTCTTATTTTATCTCATGAAAATCATGTATTCGTGAATTATTTTTTAATACTTTATCTATTTATTTTACACTCAAATGCCTAGATGGGTACATACTTCTCCTGTAAAAACAAAACAGCGAACCAGCTCGATAAATATTTGACAATAGCTGTACGTTGAAATACAAACAGCTTCATCCACATCAATTAGAGAAAACACACCAAAAGAGGGGGCGAGGAGGTCAAATGGTTGAGCGCTTGACTTCCAAACCTAAGGTCCTGGGTTCGAATCCCAGTGAAGACAGATTTTAAATTTCGGTATTTTTAGGGCGCCCCCTGAGTCGACCTAACTCTAATGGGTACCTGACTTTAGTTGGGGAAAGTAAAGGCGGTTAGTCGTTTTGCTTGCTACATAACACCCATCTTGTTAACCGTTGGCCAAAGTAACAGATTGCCTAAACATCATCTGATCCTTAGATCGCAAGGTCTGAAGGGGACACTTTACTTTACTCCCCAAAGGAGTTGACAAAACTTGATATCCGTTGTCATTGTAAACTGTCTAGTTTAGCGTTTTCAAAATAGTTTTCTTTAACAGAACGCTTCGCAATTTCTGAGAGTTAAGCGGAGGACATGTCTTATGTTTTAGATATAATAAAATCACGTGGTGGCCAACTTGTTAATTATTCCAATTATTTGTGGAGCACCTATCCAGGCCTTGCGGAAAACATTTTGGGAAGCATTGATCTAGTCAAGAAAGTCCAAATACCTATAATGAAGCAAACATAAGGCTCTGCGAGAGCCTAGGGCCTAGGCAGTTGTTCTATATAAATCCAAGGCTCTCCTTGCCGTATTTCTTCATTAGACTCAGTTATTTTTTAGTTACTATATACGTAAGGTCAATACCAAAGTCTGCAATCACTGTAATTGTATAATTACAAACTAAACATATATAAAGTTTTTTTTTGTTTTTTTTTGCAAATTGTCTAAATTATGATTTGTATCATGCCACTACAGTGCACATCGTGGACTTATTTGGGAGTTCCTTTTGTTTTTAAAAACTAAGTATTCAATTTATATGCATAATGTTAAGACCTTCTTTAAAACATAAAATAGAAGTTATTTATAAAATAAATACATAAATACTAATAATACAATAAACAATACACATAAGTGTCGACATATAAGTTCATGTGCGAAAACAATTATTCACAGTTGCAATATGTGTTTTGTTTATAAGTAATTTCCTACTACTATCTTCACTTTTATAGATTTTGATGTTTGTTACAGGTATCCAAGCTTCCGTTATTGCTGCCATCGCCAGTAGAGAATCCAGGGGCGGATCTCTGCTGGTAAAAACAAATGGTTACGGTGATCACAACAACGCGTATGGGATAATGCAGGTAAACATTTATTCTCCAGACTGAAGTCATGTCAAATGTTAAAATGTTAAATGTACTAATTCGTGGACTCCACAACTCAAGAAAATATTACAGAAACTTTAGGAATAGATACAAAATAAAGAAGTGAGATTCATAACAAACAAATATTCACAATTGATTAGAGTAACACCTTTAGTAAAATCACAAAATTTTAAAAGCCATCAAGATAGAAGACTCAAAAGTAAAGTAGCAATTACACATAAAAACTGAACCATAATCTTCAATTACAAAATTTGATAAGATACTCAATAAGACGCAAAGATAAAGGCGTATTCGTCTTTCCATTTGCTATTTTGTTCCGAAGCTCCTTCTTCCCTAGGGATATTAGAGCATGGAAATGGGTTGCATGAGCTAGCCAGGAAAACCAGTGACTTGGCCAAGTTTAGGTCATTGATTGATATGAATGACTAAATTCATGACGCGTAGAAAGTAATCATCTTCTTTTTTAAAGTAACGTCTATGCAAAGCAGAACGTTTTGGCGCCGCCGTTTTGGCGATGCCGTTTTGGCGCGAAGGTCGTTTTGGCGATAGGTACGTTTTGGCGCGAAAACATTATGTACGTTTATTGTAATATTTCTTTAAAAAGAATTATTTATATCAATGTTTTGCAAAACGGCGATGCCAAAAACGACCTTTGCGCCAAAACGGCATCGCCAAAATGGCGGCGCCAAAACGGCGGCGCCAAAAACGTCACCTACCGACGTCTATGACGTTCAAAATAAGATAAGAATAGTGAGCAACTGGAGCCTAAAGCAGAACATTTCAGACAAGAAAGGCTAGATCTGAGCTTAAACCCATCCATAATGTTGTTATTTCCAAATAGGGGAAAGGGCTTAGAAGAAGGACTTGCAGAAAACTCAGTAACTGGTGACCAGTAAGCAGTTTGCAGCACAATGTTCTATATTCTGGAAGAAAAGCCGCAAGGCCGCTGATGACGCTACTGTATCAGGCATTTGACTATCGTTAACACGTATCGACTGCTTGGAGAAGATAAGAGCTACTGTGTGGGCGACATCGGCTCGACCAAGATTAGAACCCAGTTCTTGAACTCGTTATGCAGTAAGAGATGAACCATAGTAGATCTTGAACTGAAGGAAGCCAAGAAACATGAATTTATTTAGAGCCTTTTATTAATGCTCAAATGTTTTATTCATATTTAAGGTATTCATTTTTTTTCATCTATGTGCGCATCAGGGTGTAGGGTAACTATTAGTATCACTTTTAAAAGGCCTTCCCCTTTCCTTTGAAACTAGTTGCAACAAAATTAAGTAGGGCCGCCCCCCCCCCCCACCCCCCCCCCCCCGCCCCCGGGAGAGTAACGTAACGAGAAAAATTTGAATTTTACAAAAGATTTATTTATTAATTATCTTTTTTTTTTCTAAATCACATTATCGAATAGCATGATTGGAAGTGTATCGACTTCTTTCGGCGGTTTGATGACGTATTACGTCCCCCTCCCCCGTAAGTTAACATAAGTATAGTGCGTCGGAAGACCCGTGGGAAAACATGTGGTGTTCAAATAAATCTGATAAGTATTTTTTTCAGTATAACCCTTCCTCGAAAAGCCAAATGACCACTGTACCCGTTATTTCATTTGAATATTTATTTTTTTTTGGAGGTAATCTTCAGACTCCACTTTCACCCATTCTGTCAATTAACATCCTTATGTTCCATGTGCACATTACTAATAGCACTAAGAGTTTTTAAATATTTCCTGTTTGAATCATTTTAAATTCACAATGTTATAATAGAGAATATATTACTATATAATATTTAAAAATCTCTCGACAGTGTGATATCAAAAAGTCGGGTCTCCCTTGTGAATCAAAAAGCTGGAACAGCTGTGCACATATTGAAATGATGACAGGCCACCTGATTGCTCAAATCAATCAGGTAACTTAATGACAGAGCTTTTTACAAGTTGTACCAAGGATAAAATGTCGCTTTTCTTTGTGGTTTGTCCTTTTTTACTTTGGTCGTTTACCACTAGAGCTTAAAAATGAGAAAATTGGACCCGTTATATAAAATGTTCAAACATGGGCTGGCCTGGATGTCGGCAGTACCAATAATGACTACAGCAATGACGTGATCGCTAGAGCCAAATACCTGTACGCACTCGGTTGGAAATAATATGAACTCATTTTATTCTTAAGGGGGCGTGGTGGTCGAACGGTTAAGCGCTTGGCTTCCGAACCTGAGGTCCTGGGTTCGAATCCCAGTGAAGATTTTGAATTTCTAGGGCGCCCCTGAGTCCACTCAACTTTAATGGGTACCTGACTTAAGTTGGGGAAAGTAAAGACGGTTGGTCGTTGTGCTGGTCACATAACACCCTGCTCGATTAACCGTCGGCCAAAGAAACAGATGACCTTAACATCATCTGCCCCATAGATCGCAAGGTCTGAGGTGTTTACTTTACTTTACTTTTTTTTTTTTTTTCCTTTTTGTTTTTAATAGTATAATGTTCTAGACAGTACAAACTGAGCAATATTTAGTCTTATATAGATACAAAAGATGTTACTCAATAATGCCGAAGTGTATTTTGTTTAAACGATGTTGTTTCTTGATTTCAGCTGTTTTAAAACAGAATTAAAGAAAATATATAATATAGAAATTATTGCTATTAATACAATCTTCAATAAACACTAATAGTTAGGGACCCATATAACTAATCTTATTATTATATTTATATTCTAATCACTGTAAACTATCTTCGCAATTGTTCTAACTCTTCTGAGTACCTTCTTCCAAATCCGACTAACTCAGTCTCAACTAAGCTTCAAGAGTATATCAGTGGGTCAGAATATTAAACACCAATTTTTAAGCGGAACTACAGTATTTGTGATTCTTTAAAGTTTCATTTATAGGAAACATTAAAATTAGGCAACATCTATTTCCTTTTTTTTTTGCATGCTTCTTGTGGATTCTTCTTTTGGGTGCAGGGCTGGTCTTAGGCCACCGCAACCTATGCGGTCGCAGTGGGCCCCTCGCTTTCATAGGCCCCGTGCTAATTCTATGTGTAATTATTAATTGCAAAATATATACGAAAAATTCCTGGAAATGTCCTGCACTTATTAAAATCTGAAAAACTCATTAAAATCTCAAGAAAAATAGACAGAATTGTCATTTGTGGGAGTCATTCATTGCGGAAAACACGAATTCTACGCACGATAAAAGAAAAAAGGCATTGTCTGCTTTCATCTCATAAAATGGAATGATAATGCAAATTTTCATCTCAGGAAGTGTCCATACCTTATTTACGTTTATAGTCACTAGCATATAAATATTCCATACGTTGCAAGATTCGTACAGTAACTAACTTGATAGCAATTTTGTACTTAGAAAAGAATGAAAAAAAAGGAATACCGAATTTATTTTCTTATACAAAATCTTAATTTTCACTTATTATCCTTATTCCTACCCACACTATAGGCCCCGCGCAATCAATTTCGCATAGGGCCCTGCAATCGCTAGGACCGGCCCTGTTTGGGTGCTTCCATTGATTGTTTCTTCCCATCTTTCAGGCCTAATAACTCTTATAAAATCATCTTGTTAGCTTGCAAATTTGGTAAAAGACCAATACAGTGGGTTGTAACTTAGACAAGGATTTCCAAAAAATTCACAGTTTATGCATAGCTTTGATTTTAAAAAAAATCAAGATTATGGGCAACACAATAAAAACTCCGGCTTAACAGTTATAAATGTTCAAAATTTAATCATTTTAAAATAATTAAAGTTCCCCTTTCAGGCCTTGTGGTCTATAGGGCGGATGATGTAAAGGTCATCTGATTCTGTGGCCTACGGTTAACGAGGGTGTCATGTGGCCAGCGCAACGACCAACTGCCTTTACTTTTCCCCAACTAATGTCAGGTACCCATTACGTCTGGATGGACTCGAAGCGCCCAAGGATCCCGAAATACAAATCCCAGTCTTCACCAGGATTCGAACCCGTGACCCTCGGTTCAGAAGCCAAGCGATTTCCCGCTCAGCCACCGCGCCTCCTATTTTAAAATATATTTAATAAGAAAAATTTAACATATCATTTATCTCTTTCAAAAAAAAGAAGAGGAAGTCCTTAAAATAATATCAATAGTGTACAAGTTATTTAATATAATTTAATATCAAACAATTGACAATTTAATAATAAATTGACAAAAATTAATTAACAAATTAAGTCTTTTTGTTTATTTTTTTTTGTTAGGTACGATAAATAATTATAAATAATATCATCTTGATCTGAGAATGTGTAAGGGAGAAGTGTCATTTATTATTTAATAAACCTAACCATTTCAGCAAAACGTGTGAATAGGGAAGTATTAGTTTCAATTGTTGGTATCAAATATAATAATAAATAAACAGTAATTTTTTGTCTAATTGATTCCTTTTTATATTGATTCATGTCTTGTCTATACCAATAAATAATTGTGTGAAATTCATCTTCATTATAGAATGGCAGTGGGAGACATATCGTGTACAGACTTTTTACCAGACAGACAGACAAACAGACAGACGCTTATGTTCATATACGAGGGTGCAGTGAATAAGTGGTAAAGCGCTTGGCTTTTATACCGAGAGATTCCGAGTTCGAATCCTGGCGAATACCGATTTTTTTTTTATTTCAGGATCTTAGGGCGCCTCTTAGTAGACCCAGCTGTAAAGGGTACCTTACATTAAGTGGGGAAAGATTAAGGCGGTTGGTCGTTGTCCTGGCCACATGATACTCTTGTTTACATTTTATCACAGAAAAATACTTCCCTTGCATTATCTGCCCTATTGCAAGGTCTGAATGGGGAACCTTACTCTTAAATATGTATATACGTAACTAGATTAGCCATTGTAGTGAACAAATGATATTGTTCTATTTTGTTGAATACACTAGATATTGCATTGAATGTGCGTTCTTTTCTGTCATTCTAAACAAAAGGTGAAGAAAAAATTCCCTAATTGGCCTGCAGAAAGACAATTGCAAGGTAAGAAATCTATAGACTTTAGGAGTAATTTAGTACTTTCGCCTATGTATTTAATGTAATAATTACTTCTTGGTCTATAATATCTACTCAAGTATCTATCTATCTTTCTATCTATCTATCTATCTATCTATCTATCTATCTATCTATCTATCTATCTATCTATCCATCTATCTATCTATTAATCTATCAATCTACTATATATCTACCTACCTTCCTATCTATTATCTATCTATCTATCTATCTATCTACCTACCTAGCTACCCGTGACGACTTACCCCACCCTACACCAACAAGCCTAGCCGCTAAAACTGACTTTCTGCATTCCTGACCTCTCGTTACCCCGCTAGGCTGACCCATTCAACCGCTGGACAGGTACAGAACAGGGGCGTAACTTAAGGGTGACACTCATGCTCCACAACATACACACACACACACACACACAAATCCTTTCACAACACTATCTATCTATTGTTAGATAACTAGTTTAGTTTATTGGGAATTGCGAACTTTTTAGTACCGACATTGAATGCACATTTTATGACGACACAGACTGTAGGGTTTAAGGTTAAGTTTGACGTAATAGGAATTCAGTTACTGTTAGACTCTTGGGGTGATCAGACATCTTTATCTTTTGACTAGACTGTGGTCCATCTTGTAAATAAAACTATTGTTGAAGTTATCTCGAAGTCAACTTAGTCATTTGAGTTTTGTTTCCTGTGAGTATTTGTTCTTGTTCTTGTAATGGTCGCTGTCGTAGATACAACTATACCCAGGCATCTATTATCCTGAAGCAACTTAGAAATACATCAGCTACAACTAAAACATTACAACAATAAAAGAGAAGAACCATTACAGTGATCATTACACTATCTATCGATATATCTATCTATCTATCTATCTATCTATTTAACTATCTATTTGTCTGTCTGTCTGTCTGTCTATCCATCTACCTATCTATCTATCTATATTAACAGTACTGATACATTCATTATGATCTTTCTATAATTTTAAATTTTGTGTATTTCATAATCACATGTAATGACGTGCCGTATTTTCTCAGGCGGAGTTGCTGCGTATAATTTTAACTACGATAATGTTCGAAGCTGGGCTGGCCTGGATGTCGGCACTACCAATCACGACTACAGCAATGACGTGATCGCTAGGGCCAAGTACCTGTACGCACTCGGTTGGAACTAATATGAACTCAATTTTTTTCATTACTTTTTTGAGTAGTATGAATTTGTGGACAGTACTAACTGACAAATATTTCGTCTTATATAGATACAAAAATTGTTATTCAATAATGCCCAAGTGTATTTTGTTTAAAAGATGTTGTTTCTAGATTTTAGCTGTTTTAAAACAGAATAAACGAAAATAAATAATATAGAGATCATTACAATTAATTTATAAATAAAATTGACACTACTAGCTAGGGAAAAGTGGCTCTAGATAGATCCACATGGAGAGAGAGCATAAGGGTCCAGGATTTCAGACGCAATACATGATACATAACAGGAGTAGAAAGAAGGGTGAAAATGCAACGGGCTTGATGATTTCAGAGGCCAAAACTGTGACCGCAGCTGTGTATCAAGGATTGACCTCTTTAATTATATAAGAGTCGGAAACAGAAATACTAGACGAGAAAATAAGGGTAAAGAAAATTATATAAAAATTTGGTTATAAAACAAAGGAATTAAGATTAAAACAAAGGAATTAAGATTAAACTGACTGTAGCAATAACACATTTCAAATACATATGTTATTTAAATTAATAAATATACATTTATAACCCATTATAAAAATTGACAACAAATTCACCACTTAACAGTGTAATTGAGCAAACAAGGAACTGCATTAAACGAATACAGATAGCAGAATATTTGTAACTGTTCAATTTTTTTTAATGATCGGGACCTTATATATTTTATGTATTAGGGAGCTTACTTCAAAAAAAAAAAAGAGATAATTACGTATAACGCATTTAATGTGTTAATCTACATGTTAATCAATGACTCTGACAGTCGTTGGTTTTCCTTACTGATTCAGGCAACCCATTCCTCGGGTCACTGTAGGTAACTAGTACGGAGCCCCTTGTTTGACACTTGGATCACGGGTCCGCGTATGACACTCCACCGGGGCCCCGTTTACTGTTAAAGCCGCCTCAGTGATGGGAAAATGAAAAAAAGAAAAAAAAGGTCATCCAAAGGAAAACTTTCTGGACAATGTAGAACAATGTTTCCCAAATTTTTAACCTATGTGTACCCCTTTTATAAGTATTGTAACGCTAAGTACCCCTCGCCTCAACCCCTAAACCACACTTTCATTTATTTAAGAGAACATAATAAACGGTTACTTGAAAAAATTAGTACAGTCAATTATGTGCAACGCAATTCCTCTCCAAACAGTTCCCGTACCTCTGGGTGTTACGCGTACCTCAGTTTGATAAACACTGATGTACAACAATGAGCCGGACTCTATAGTGATATCCTGCTAAGAACACCTTCTGAAAGTCAAGACTGGAAACAAATGGTTACGCTAACCCTAACAGCGCCGTTACGACAAAATGTATGATACTACACTTTTTTTTATAGTAGACATTCAATACTGTTTGAAACGCTCATTTTATAGATTCTTAGTGCAATCATATACTTGTCGTGATATCCAACCAGGGCCGGATTTAAGTATGTGGAGGAGGCAATTATTCATGATTTTTGTGAAGGCCCCAGCAACTTTTCGAAAACTTTAATGCAGATCCATTTATGAATGATGATACTAGTCATAATTAAAACCATGCAGAGTAAAAGAAAATGAGTTATTGTAAATTTAATCTCAATTTCCATTTAAAATAAAATTAGTATGAATTATTTTACTTTGAAACATTTTTCCTTTTGTGGAGGCTAAGGCCCTCGATAGACGCATTGTCGTAAATTCAGAGATGTTTATACTCTAAGCGTACAGTTCTTAATTACGACATTTTTTACAGCCTAAAATGTGCGAAACAAATATTACAAAAAAATGTAAAGCTCTGACCCGTCGAAATTGATATATTATAGCTTTTGTTGGTGGCCCCTCTCTTGTGTAGTCCTCGGGGCTGTAGACCCGCCTGCACTACCTTAAATCCAGCCCTGTATTCAGCAATCTATTACAGTTTCTATTTCCACATATTTAAATAGTTTGTCTTGCGTAATGTATTAGTTTGTCAAGCTATACACAATCTGAGGCTTCAGAAAGAAATATTCTTTGTCAAAGTATTTATTTAAAATCTGAGGCTTTGGACGAAATCTATGTCAATTTATACACAATCCGATGTATAACACATTCAATGTTAAAGTATACACAATCCGAGGTATAACACATTCCATGTCCCCTACTAACATTTTGGCTCAGGCACCTCGCAGACGTAACTTGCGTCAAAGCGTTGCTTGCTGTCGTAGTAACAGTAGCACACCCCTAGCTTCCAGTCGTACCAGATGCTGAAGCACTGACAATGAGAGCCAAGACCAGGTGAAGGCTGCGTTCTGTACCAGTCAAAGCTCAATCCTGCCCTGGCGTCATGCTGGTTCACCCAGAATCCTTCATGCCCGTCATCTGTGGCTCCAGTCCACACGGACTTGTTGGTGCTGATTTTTAAGATAAAGTTTTGAACGAAGAGGAACTCGTCGTGGGAATCAAGTTCCAGAAGGTATCCACCAAACCTTTCACACTCACTCTGTGCTTCTGTGTAGTTGAATATCTCGATGCCTTTCGTGAGATAGTATCTGTGGCCCTGAAATAAGTCGGAAGCATAAAAGTCAGAAGCCAATGATGGAAACGACTCGCTTTTATTATATACCACAAATTTGTCCATACATTTTTGCAGTTGGTTCACTGTCTTTTCTAACGCATTTATGTTCGACTTTGCAGTTTGGATAAAATCAAACAGATCCGTCACACTTGTAGGCAGCACTTCTATAAAGGTATACTCTGTAACTGGTTTTCCTATCTGGTCAAAGCCGGACACTACACACTTAAAAATCCCGGTTAGTTTAGAGTCTGGGTACCTGAACTTTAACCTCAAGGTGGAATCGCCATTGTTGTCTATTGAACCGGATACGACTTCTATATCCTGTGTAAGGTTCAGGGCGTGTCCGTCTACGTCATTGATGGAGGCGAGGTCATGAAATAATGATTGGTTACTTTGATTTGCTCGTGCGATGACCAGGGATACGATGGAAGACATGGAAGGAAGAGTGTCTCGTCTAAAAGTACACTGGACAGTGACGTCTGTCGCAATGCCGATAATGATGTATGGAGGAGTGAAATTTACTTGTACTTTAGTGTTCAATAGTTGTTCATCATCTGATGGAAGTAGATCAACACCTGTAATTAAAAAAATATGTATACAACTTAACTATCCTATCTATAAACCTAAATAGGACCGCAACGCCGGCAAAAAAATATTCTTTTTCTTTCATTCTAGCATTTATTAGTTAGTGTTAGTAGTTAGTATCCGAGTTCTTTTTAACTGTTAATTCTATGCAAAGACATGTGTACGTTGTAGCAGTTTCAACATACTTATTAAACAAAAACTTTACAATACAAATTCATCTCTATTCTGTATATAACCACAACCTCTACAAACTTTCTAATATTCGTTATACAAGCTCGAAGTTCTAACTTTCTCTAAGTTCCAAGTTGTAACTATTTCTCTCTGCAGCTCTAAGTTCTAGCTAACTCTCTCTACAATCTCCAAGTTCTAACTCTCTACAGGGTCTTAAATACCTTTTTCTTCACCCATAATGTTCACAGGTCCCTGTTCAAACACACCACGTAAACGCTTCTATTGTTTCGATGACCAATGGTTAACGAGGGTTTCATAAGGCCAACATAACGACCAAGCGTCTAAAGTCAAGTTTCCATTGGAGTTAGCTGGACGCCAAAAAGATACCGAAATTGAAAATTTTAATCTTCACCAAGATTTGAACCCGGGACGTTCGATGGCTTTACCATTTAGCCACCGTGTCTCCAAAGCGAGGTTCCCTTTTAGCAAACTAAAGCTCATGATGTTAAGATCCTCTGTTTCTTCGGCTATGGTTAACGAGCAGTGTGTTATGTGGCCATGCAAACGACCAACCGCCCTTATTTTTCCAGCTCAAGAAAGATTTAAGTGGACTCAGGGGCGTCATAAAAATCCCTAAACTTAAAATCCCAGCCTTCATCGAGATTCGAGCCCAGTATCCCAGGTTTCGAAGTAAAGCGCTTAACGACTTAGCCACCGCGCCTCTATTCAGTCAATAAAAAAATAAAACTATCTTATTACTTTTTAAATTATTTTAAAATACAAGAATGACATTGTGTTAGGAACATTGACAAAATACACCTGATGACAAAGACCCTAGCGACGCCTCTGCTTTGCAGATATACTTAAGCTTAGATCAAACGATGTCCTCGGTACTGTCCAATTCCATTATATCTATAAAGGAAGTCAGTTATAAGTATAAAGACTTAATACAAAGTACCTACCTGCGTTTACTTGTGAGGCTAAGTACAAGACACATACTGCAATTAATTTCATTTTGCTCTGTAAACCGTCAAACACGATCAAACATAAAGTAAATTAATTAATGAATAATCTTAAAACAGTTTTCCCAAATTTGATATGAAACTTTTCTTAGTTATTATTGTAGTCATCCTATCTCAATCGTTATCTGAAGAAGTTTTTTTTATCTAAAAGTTATATCCACACTTGATACAAAGAAACGCATCTTCATTGCTCGTAGTAGTATAAAAACTAGTATAACAGGTCGTAAAATAGGAACAAACTTTGTCAACTGTTGAATGTCGCTAAATAAAGTGGGTATTGATTCTCTGTCACAAAACATTGTAATATATGTATATATAAAGGCATATTCCTCTTTCAATGTGCTAAGACAAATTTGCACGAATGCTACTTCTTCCTAGGTGCTACTAGAGCATGGAATGTGTTTCCGCAGCCAGCCAGGAAAATCAATGTCAGAATTTAAGTCATTGACTCATTGGTTAACATGCATGACAAAATGCATGACGCATGTAATCATCTTATTTCTTGACGTAACGCTTGTATTACATAAGATCAGATATGTGTTGTTGGCCTCCTTCAGTCACACTACAAGCTTCAACTTGTAGAGTCTTTTGTCCTTTGACAGTAGACCCCTATTTCCTTTGACAGTAGAGCCCTTTGTCCTTTGACAGTAGAGCCCTTT
>JADKLZ010081101.1:2885619-2917012 GCA_021533235.1 Biomphalaria straminea | reverse complement strand
TTTGTCCATTCATACTTTGTCTGTTTATTTTTTTGGTAAGTTAGAGTTCTTAGTGTTTTATTTTGTAGTTTGTTTTTTTAGCGGTCCCCGTAATGGGGAAAAGCCTTTATTAGCTTTGTGCAGATGTCTCTCTGTCCGTCTGTCACACTCAGATCTAAAAAAATTAGAAGAGAAATGAAAATAAGTTGTGGCTTGCAAGGTTTAAGTGCAACGGAAACTTTTTGTTTTCTGAAAGAATACCCTGCTCGCCGCCATCCCACATCTTCAATATTTCTTACAAATAGGTTGATACGATATGGATCAGATGGGGACTGCCTCTGAGGTTTTGTGATAACACAAACTCTCTTTGTAATTGTTTTATTGATTTTTCCCCTATCCCTCTCTCCAAATAAGGGATCAGATTTTTGTGTATTGTTATATAACATTTATTGTATCGATTTTTGTTATTTTCCAAAAAAAAAATTATAATGGGGGGGGGGTCTCGGAATCAAAATCTGTTGAAAACTGGGATTTTAAAATCCTAGATTTAAAGGCGATTGGTCAATGTGCTGGTCACATGACTCCGTCGTTAACCCTGAGTCAGAAAAAAGCAACAACAGATGACCTTTACATCATCTGCCCCCTTTAGGGTACATTTGTGTTGCTTGATCTTTTACTTTTTTTTTTCCAAAGACGTTTTTCAAATATTTTTGCATGTTTAATTAAGTTATTAAAATTTACATATTTTAAAAATGTTTTAGGTTTTCTCAGGGACAATAACAAACTATTTGGTTGGTTAAATAATGGAATGGAAACCAAGATCCTTTCTTCTCATTTGCGCACTTGTCGCAAAATTGTGTTTCCAAGTTCAAAGTGCAACCACGTTCACCTATCGATTCAATGAATACCAGGATCTTCAGTTATCTGGATGTGTGACAAGGAACTACGTGGACATGAGCCGTGTCGCTTGTTCCAGAGTGTGCCTAAACACTTTAAAGTGCCCCTCCTTTGTTTACGACCGAGATGCCTCCTCTTGCGAGGTGTGCTCAGATGGTTATTCCGTCTCAGGAATCACCTTTGAGCCTGGACAAGGGACTTTCCTGTTGAGAAAATTGCGTTTACTTGAAATAGATTTAGGAACAAAGACACAGATATTGCGATTGCAGAAATCACTTACTTCAGGAGAAGTGGTAATATTTTATACTGTTACTCTTTGCAAATTTTATATCACGTCACTCTGTCTGTTTGTGTGTCTGTCTGCTGAAAAGTTTGTACACAAAATTTCTACCAAACAAATTTCGGATCGAAATGAAATTTCGCCCTATTATTTTGTGGACCTAACAAACAAGAATCAATAAAAAAAATTAGTCAATTAAGAATAGGTAATTAACTCTTTGACCTCCCAACGACGCTCCCATCGTTGATTCTATCCAGATATAAAGCTGTAAATTCCGTCCAAACGTGGAAAATAATTACGGTCTCAAAGAGTTAATTATTATGTTTGGTATAGAACAAGGGAAAGAAATCGTTCTTGACAGAAGTGATGGTATAAATCGAATACATCCCGTTGAGAAGGCTTGAGTGAACAAGTTTTTTTTTTATGCATTTAAAAAGTGATTACCATAACATTTACATAGATACCACTTTCTTCTCTCCGACTGGAGCAGACAAGTGAAAGGTTCATAAAGCCTTGAGAAATCGAAAAGCAAGCATCAGCGCTAAACAAAAACAATCTTTAAAAATATTGCTAATAGCATAGATTTATTAATTTTGTCTAGATACCGTAAAACTGTAGCACATGACAGATCCAAACTAATTTATACAATAATTTAAGCTTTCATGGTGTTGTTTTTAAAAAGTGTATTAAGTTTTTCTTGTTGAGAAGTTGGTTGATTAAAACAGTATGTCTCTAAACCTTTTAGGAGCTTTAGGGCGCCCAGCTCTAATGGGTGTCTGACGTTCGTTGGGCAAAAGTAAAGGTGGCTAATCTTTGTGCTGGTCACATGACACCTTCTATAAGCATTAGCCTTTAATTATATGCCCTATAGGTCTGAAAAGGGAACTTATAGTAGATCCCAAGGCCCAAAGTGAATAAGCCCAAAAGTGTCTAACTAAAATTATCTGTTACAGTAACAATTAAAAGATGTTAATGTAAATTAATGGACTCAGAGGCGCCCGAAGATCCTGAAATTAAAAATCCCAGTCTTCACCAGGATTCGAACCCCGGACCCCGGATAAGTAGCCAAGCGCTTTACCGCTCCGCCACAGCGCCCCCTGCTCTGATGGGTACCTGACGTTAGTTGGGGACAAGTAAAGGCGGTAGGTCGTTGTGTTGGCCACATGACACCCTCGTAAACAATAGGCCACAGAATCAGATGAACTTTACTTCATCTGCCCTATAGGCCCTATAGATCACAAGGTCTGAATAAGTAACTAATGTAAATATATATATATTCTTTCTTACGGTCTATTTCAGTCGCAGAGCGACCATGGATCATCTCATATAAATGAGATGCACTATGTCGCCCACACATCAGTTCCCCCCTCTCCACGCAGCTGATGTAAACAAAGAACGGCAGTGCCGATACAGTTTGGGGTCAGCAGCGTCGCAGGTTCTGCCAGAGTGTAGCACTGGGTATTGCAAACTGCCTTTAGGTCGTCAGCTCCTGATTTTTCCTAAGGATTGACTCCCTAAGCCTTTCCCATGATAGGGTATACCTGCAAGGCAACAGAGGTTTGAATTCAGGGTTTTCCTTCTCCTAGATGGGTATACAGCCATGGCTAACGAGCCCCACCTGCTCGAAGCTTACTGGTTAAGGCGCCAGTTACTTGCCTTTGCCCCTTCTCCTGTTAGTGAGAATAGTTTCGCCGGACTCAATATCTGAGCCGCTAAGCCACACGTGAAGACCAGGAGTTGGACTGGTTGTCAGAGGCTATTTGGTTCCTCAAGTTTGTCATTGCCGGAAGTGGTAATGGATGTAAACACTCCACTACCTATAAAATGCTTCCTTACGGCATACTAGACATATATTACATATATATATATATATATATATATATAGGAAATATAATGGTGTCATGTGGCCAGCACAAGAGTATCGACCTTTACTTTTGCCCAACGAACGAAGGACTGTTTTTGTTTAGCGATGTTCAGTGGTTTTAGATTTCTTATAGCTCTATGATCCAATCACTTTTTTGGTCAAGTTGAAGGTCAAAAGGGGTTTTATGTAAATTTTATATTTATATATTACCAGACAGACAAACAGACAGACAAACTAAGTTAATAGTGAGTATATATATATATATATCTTTTTAGCTCTACCTCAAAGGTGCCCTCTACGGAAGCGGCAATTGGATGTTCTCTTTAGCGCAAGGAAGCAACTTTTTGCTGAAATTCAGGCGTCGAAATAATGATGGTACCTGCTCGCCTTCCTGTCACACGTTGGGTGACAGCTCGATGTCTAGTGAGATACAGATAGCGGATTTCCCTTATGTCAACAACGTGACGTTTGAACTCCATGTTGTTCCCAGGGCTAACTCTTCCTCCTTCTACTTCAACAGAGAGTTTATGTATATGTACACAAATGGCGGAGGCGCATTGGAAACAGTCAACACGATGTACATCTCAGGAAACTTGTATATCAACGATTTAGCTTTTTAGGTTTTTTGCTTGTTTGTTTGTTTTGTTTGCAGTTCATAAATGTTTAAACTTAACTAGCAAACTATTAAAAATGTGTTTCAAAGAAAGTTTTTTTTTAAAATGTTTTTTAACAGAGGAAGAACTCAACAATTACAGCATTATTTCTAATTGTTGTAATTTTGTTTTCCTTATTGATATGACACTAAAATAATAAGTTGCCATTATTTTTTTTTTATATTCTTCGGTTAATATATTGATTCATGAATGCTATGATTGGAACAATGAATAATTGTGCGAAATAATTTTTTCCGAGAATGGGGAAAGGAAGAAATAAAATGTTCTACCAGACAGTCGAACATACAGACAGACAGAGTGAGTTAATATAAGCATTGTACAAATCAACAAACATAGACACAAACAAATTAAGTAGCTATTGTACTTAAAACTTAAAACCATAAACAAGAACTTACACATGTAAAAACAAAACACTTTTATAATACTAAGAAACATATATAAAGGTAGATCTACATAACCTATACAATACTAGATTGTAGAAGTTCTCCTTGTGCTTCATTCTTCATAGGTGCAATTGAAGCATCGAGCGGGTTGTCGCTAGTTGGGACGCTCCCGAGAAAGGCCGAGAGCTACACAAGCAGATGAGTAGACCAGACCGAAAGGACGCATGGTGGACGCTCTGCCGTGCGGAACAGGCAGTCCTAGCCCAGTTCCGAGTTGGACACTGTCCAATAGGTGCGTACTTTGGACGGTGGAGGGAGAACTACGACACACGGTGCCGCCATTGCTTCGAGGACGATGAGACAATCGAGCACATTCTTTATGAATGCCGAGCTCTGCACGATGAACGATCGGGACAAGGTAATGAGAGAGAGAGAGAACTGGTCCATGTGCGGCAAAGGGTCTGTTCTTGTACGAGGATAAGGCGACCCTACAACTCACTGCTCGCTTTATCTTCCGTGCTCTAAGTGAGTAATCTCAGCATGGTTGTTTTTCAAATGGGGTATCTGATTCGGTCTTTATTAACAATAAAAAGGCATTTATACAGATTTAAAACTAGGGCACGACTCTTAAGCAGACGCAGTAACCACTCTGCTTGTGACGTCTATGAACAACGAAGATTTTATATATATATTTTTTTTTTCTTTTACATACATTTTTTTACTAAGCTTGAGATGGCAGCCTAATTCAAATGAGACTAATTCAGCTTATTCTACGACTTCAGTCAATTACTCTCCTTTCCCTTGTTTGAGATATGAAATAAAGAAATTTATTACCAATAATTTCTAACTAAATTTTTTATTATTCATTCTCTTTTGTAAAAGAAAAATTGTACGAATTTGCAGCTTGATTGAGTGTCGGGAAAAAACGCCGCTTACAAATATTGGCCAGATAGACAAACATAGTGGGTTGATATAAGCTTCAAACAAATATAAGCCGAAATCAATACCACAAAACACACAAACGATATATCACCATTTCAATAATACATTTCAATAAATATTGAACATGAAGCTTGTGACACATTTACTGAAAGACTTCGATAGAGTCTTGTCTCTCGTTATACAGTGTTATAAATGGAAAGAAATAGAAGAGAAAAAAATCACTAACACATAAAAGATCACATCACATTTTCATTTCATGTTTGTTAATTGTATAATCTAAAACAAACGTATGCTCTCAAAAAAAAAATGTTTTCGGACTTTACGATCTATTGGGCTGATGATGCTAAGATCATTTATTTCTGTGACCCACAACGGACTAGGATAACATGTAGCCAGCACGACGACCAACCGCCTTTCCTTTTTCTCTATCTAATATCAGAAACACGAAATTCGAAAAACTAGCTTCACCAGTATTGAACCGGAGATCACGGTACGCGTAAGACGTAATCATCTTCTTTTTTGAAGTAACGTCTGTATTGTATAAGATAAGACGATAAGAATTTACGCGCTATTAGGATAATAGTTGCAATAATGTAAAAATGCTTTAGAAAACAAATTTCAATGTTAATTTGATTAAAATATGAAATGAATGGACTATAATTAGTATGTTCATGTGTTAAAGATTAAAACTACATTTGCGAAAAGAAGTTCTATCATCTTAGAGTTGAATTACAGTTTTAGACCTAGAATGCCTAGATCTAGGAATAGAGAGATGTGTAACCTTTCGGTAATGTCTAATGATATTTATATTCGCAGATACAATTAAAGAACGAACTTATGTAAAAATCCTTCTGAAACACAAATTTGAAGCTTAATTTTGTTAAATAATAAAATCATTAGACTATATTTTGCATTTTCATACGTAGAAGAAAAATCTGTAAGTGCAAAGTGTATTTCTTAAAATTAGATCTAGATCTAAATCCTTTCGATCTTTTCTCATGTCTCAACATTTGTAAACAAAGCCTAGATCCATAAAATAGTATAGCTGTAATAGAGTTGGTCAACTTTATTTTTTAAGGGTCTTACGTTTGTTTTAGGGCTACAATATCTACAATACGGTCTAAGTTGGTACCCAAGGAACATTTCTGTCAAGTTTAATCAAGATTGGTCAAGCGGTTTTGATTTCTATTCTATACATACATTTTCAACTTTATAGTAGAACTAGACCAATATATAAGATTAACTGCGCAGTGGTTTCCAAATCAGGGAGCTCTCCAAATAGTTTTCTTTCTATTGAAGTGTTTTGGGGCCTGTGTCTTGTGCGAGAACAGTTTTGAAGAATATTTTGTTTTATTCTGTTGTGTCCGGTCCTTAGTTATAAGATTACAAATAATCTTGTCGGGACAGCCTATAATAGGCATCTCCTTTCTTGTGATTCGGATGAGAACTGTACGTTTCCATTTTTTTTTTATTTACAATTAATTTCTTTTTTTTTTCTGGATAGAGTGCAGAGTTTATTTGTGTGTTTGTTCTCCCACTCTTAGCGAGTGTGTCTACCTTCTCATTTCCTTCTACTTCTATAAGTGCTGGTATTAATCGAATCCGCAAAAGAGCTAATTGTCGCCCCTATCTAATCCCTCGTTTTTGTTAACTGACAATGGAACCATCAGAAGATGGGAGAGGGAAGGAGCAAAAACAGAAGGGAGTGCCATCAAAGACACGCCGACCAGCAAAATGATTAGGCCAAACACAACCTCGAAGACATCAAAGAAGTATTGAAGTTCGTGCCGCTCGTGCATAGCAAAAAGTATATGGTGTAACGTTTTGCAAATGGTAATACATAGGCTACAGTGTATAGTGTAAATTTGTGATATTCTTGTTGAATTTCCAACAAAAAATAAATAAATAAGGCTTGTTCAGGCATCTGTGTCTAGCTGCTGTCACTTTCTTTTTTTAAAGTTGTCTGCATAGAATTGTTTTTCTTTGGTCGCGATCAGACCGGCCCATTAGGTAGTGGCCCACCGGGCATTTGCCCGTTTGCCCATATAGCCAGTCCGCCCCTGGTTGAATTCGAGTTTTAGATCTAGATCTAGGAATAGAGAGATGAGTTACCTTTCGTACTCATGTCTAATGAACGAATGTGCGTAAGGATATCAACACTCCCTGATAGAAAGAACGACTTTATGTAAAAATGCTTTCGAAACACAAACTTGCAGGTTAATTTTATTCAATAATGAAATCAATAGACCTTGTTCTGTATTTTTAAGTGTCAAAGTAAAAAAAAAATATAAGTGCAAAGTGTAGTTCTTAAAATTAGATCTAGATCTAAATCCTTTCGATCTTTTCTCATGTTAACATTGTAAACAAAGCCTAGATCCATAAAATAGTATAGCTGTAATAGAGTTGGTCAACTTTATTTTTTTTTAGGGTCTTGAGTTTGCTTTAGAGCTACAATACATACACACTGGTCTAAGTTAGTACCCAAGGAACATTTCTGTCAAGTTTTGTCAAGAACAGTGAACCATTTTTTATTTCTATACGGGGACATACATACATACATACATACATACATTTGCCTTTCTTTTCCTTTTATAGTATAGATTGATATATATATATATTAACGTACATGTACATTAGAGTGGGTATAGGTCTCCACAAAACTTCTGCCTAACTCCTTTACTTACTAAAATCCGGCACTGCTTAATTAATCAGCTACACACTCAGTTCGTGGACCTGTGCCGTGCCTACTACCTGTATAAGCACAGGCCTGTATGTTGTTGTCGTGTCATATCTACAGATGTATTCTCTGTTGATGTACCAGTCCACAGACAGGGCGTTGATCAAAATGTGCCACTCAAATACTTGGTTTACCACCAAGTCGTACTGATATGTTCTGATCTCACTTTCCCAAAACCCGTTGTTGTAGATGTTGACAACGTAAAATTTTGGGCCGCATTTTAGCGAATCACAGGTAATGGTCTCTGCACAATAGCCTTCACACCTAGCTCTGGCATGATAGTAAATTTGACTATCTTTAAACAGGTTTATGGTGATAGTGTCGTATTTCAGGAGAGTGGCTCTCATATAAATCTGCAAAATAAATAGTATTTTTTAAAAAAGTATCTAAAAAGTTATAAAAAAAAAATTACATAAACTTTAAGCTTCAGAAATACAATATGACATATTTAGATGGTAGAGGCGTATAGAGTTTGTTTCATTGTGGGCTCTGCCTCTCACCTCGTATTCGCAAAGGATTGGGACGTCCACTGCGTTGGCTTAAGGTACCGTGACCCTTAAACATACTGATATGATGGAATGATCATCTAGTAAAGTGTAGTTGATGGAGGCCTCCAAACAACGGTTGGTGAATAGCCTACTGTTTATCCTGGCCACGGGATAGAAAAAAAAAATCCTTACCGGGGTCAAAAGTTTCATAAAATGGATTTATCTCGAATCTTTTCGGACAATTTGACGACGTTGGGGCTGCTACTTGCTGGTGGAAGGAAAACGCTATTAACCATTGTGCTAATGCAATATATCTTTGTCAGTGGTGCGCTTTCCATTGTTTTTTAAATTGTCAATTCGTATTTCAAACTTGATTTCAATTAATTGCATGCAATAGCCAACAGGACTTTAAAATGGACATCAATATTGAATGCGAAAGTAGGCAAGTATCACAAGATATACCCAGAACTATCGTTTCCAACGAAGGCCAGAACAGGACGATTCAAAGTAGCACTCGCAAAACACAAAACGATTATCTGAAAATACAAATACATATCCCCGAACTAGAATGAGTCCTTGATCGTGGCCACATTCTTGAATCTTGCAAATCTAAGACGCCAACAACAGAATCAAAGAGGATAAAAATAATAAAGGAAACGAAATGCTATAGTAAAGTATATAAGGGTACTAAGTATCACCTGCAAAGACCGTATTACTAGTGAGGAGATTCATAACAGGATCACTATGGCACTATGGATATATTACAATGTCAACAGGGTTCGCCAGAACCATTCTTCAGGGAACAGTACCAGAAAAAAAAAGAAAAAAATTGAAAGAGAGAGCGATGGGTAAATAACTTTAAGGAAAGCAAATATATTAAATGTAAGACAAAGAGGAATGGAGAAAGGAGCTCAATGGATCACATATGTTGCCCCAACCACACAAGATGTAATGAACGTCTTTTTCCATTTCTTTCTATCTTTTGCCTTTGATAGAATTTCATTTAAAGACAGGCCTGCCCATACTTTAATGTTGTTTCCCATCGTTTTCCCTGCTTGGGTTTTCTTCTTCTACCTGGTGCTGTTCCCTGCAGGAAGGTCTTTGCGAGCCCTGAGGACATTGCGATATTGCCATAGAGTTTAAGTTTTTATTCAGTGGCTAGAAGGTCGTTGTAGTGGTAGCTGTATTAATCTTGTTTCCAATCTCTTCATTCCTGATGAAGTCTTTGTAAGTGATACCTGGGAATCTAGGATCTTTCTGCAGTATTATACTTTGTTATTATCTTGTTCAGAGAAGTGGTCATTGTCTGGGTCGAAGTCAATCAGAAGTTAAAAACTGTTATGGCACGAATTAGTTATTTGATTCCTAGAAAGAGTTCCTTTTGACTTAAAGACAATGACATGACTAATAAAAAACTAGTCTTTTAAGGAAGAATAGCGGAACGAAGACAGACTACATTTGACGGCTTTAGAGGGGCAGCTTTTATGAGCATAGAGATTTAGCTTGACGACATTCGACGGTTCATTTCGTTATTATTAAACTTCTTGTTTAACATTCAGTATCAGCGTTGACTAACATATTGTTGGCCTTTCGCCTGTGTTATTGGGTTTCGTTATTTGAGTGTTACTTATGTTTGACATAGCTGTATAATAATAATAATAAATGGCTTGTCTTAGAATCCGTGGCTGTGCAGTCCCAGCTTTGACCTACATATTTTGCCACATCCAGGGCAAGCAAAACCATTGACCGCAGGTGGTCGGTTTAGATTTTCTTCTCGTCGTCTGCGTTTGTCCTAGGCGGCAGATTTTCTTTTGGTCTCAAATGTGTATCCCGCGGCCTTCGTGAGTGACCTCCAGCTGTCTCGTTCCGACGACGCATGCAGCCAGGTGCTCTCTTCTATGTCAGCCAAGGATAGTTGACGCCTAAGCTGGTCTTTGAAGCGTTTCTGTGGGGCGCCTCTGTTACGTCGACCACCTTTTAGCTCACCAAAAAAGACCTGCCTTTGGCATACGTTCGTCTCCCATACGTGATACGTGCCCTGCCCAGCGTAGCTGTCGGACCATAAGAAGTCACTCTATACTGTCCATACCGGCGTTCGCAAGGACATCGCTGTTTGTAGTGCGGTCCTGCCATCGTATGTCCATAATGGAGCGCAAGCACCTTTGTTGAAAGCGCTCAAGAAGTCTTAGCTGTTTTCTATATAGTGTCCATATCTGTTTAATACACAACGCTAAAGCGGCTAACAAAATGTAAAAGCGCTAGGTAAATAGTTCGTTGGCATCAGTAGCCTTACAAGAAATCGAGATCATAATTCGTAACCAGGGTTAGGATACAAAATTAGTAGAATCAAGGAATAGTTTTATTTGTGGGTGGATGTCTTTTCGTGAGGTATGTGCTGACTGTCTTCAAACCCTTATTATATCCCTTGACGTCATGCTTGAAGTTTGTGCTGTCATAACAATTTTTGTTTTTTTAACAGAACGTTTTAAATTTAAACCAAAACTAAATCTTAAATCAGATTTACAAGAGCTGTACGTTTTCATACTATTAATATGCCATATAGAACAGTAGGTCCTAAAAGAGTACTTACCACGTCTCCTGGTACTAAATATGACGGTATTTCAAATGTCCTTTCCGTGTAAAGAAGAGAGTTATACACAAGGTTTAATTTCACCAGTTTTCTCTTAAGGTAAACGCCACTGGACGTGGAAAAACGTAGCCCTGTGATGCCTCCAGCCATGCAGGGTAAGCAGCGCGTCAGAGGCGTGTCGCACAGAAGAGCTGTACTATTCTTGTGGTGCAGACAGCGCCAGGGAATCATCGTCGATGTTTTAAAATGTTGACCATCCTCGCATCCCTCCAGTTGAATGTTGGGATAGTACAGGAAGTTGGGAGAGCAACAGAAAACTGGCTGAAATACCAAGCAGAACAAGTAAAGGGCGAGCACTGTCGAAATAAACATTTTTAATATATAGTTCACTTTGTTGACAGTACTAATGTTCAATGCAAGGAGATCCAGTTATCACAGCAGTAGTATGCTACATCAACAGATATGGATTTAATCAGAAAGTAAAATATCGATCTGTGATTAAAAATTTATACCAAGCGGCCGTGAATAGACTCTTATAAATATATAAATCATTAGAATCGAAGACATTGTCATTCTTTGAAGTAATGATTTTTCTCTTAAGAAGGCCAACGCTGGTTATGAGTGCTTACATCTATGTATAAATGGCGAAGCATATATTGTTGTTTAGGTTGTGTATTCGTTTGTATGTTTCCATGTTCTGTGTATTTTTTGTTATGTATACATTTGTATGGAGTTCGAATGTTAATTTAAAGATATTTTTTTACTAAGATAAGTACTTAGATAAGTACTTAAATCAATGCCGGATGTTTGTAAGTGGGGTCGCTAGGCATTTTTTTTGTTTGCATAGTGACATTGATACCATATGCTTGAGCTAAATGTTTGAGCTAAATGTTGGAGCTACATGTTGGAGCTAAAAATTTGAGCTAAAAGTTTGAGCTAAATGTTACAATGTGTTAACTCTTTTTCTCCGTAATTATTTTTCGACGTTTAAAAGATCGTCTTCATTTTGCTCAGTACTATTTCACTCCCCTGTTATGATAAAGCTTCAATAGCTTTGCCGTTCATTATCAGAAAATGTTTTATTTGGCATAGGATTAAAGGGGAATGAATGCTCTTTTTATAGAATACAAAATAAAGTTTCTAGAATAAAACAATAATTTAATTTAATGAGCTGAAATCAACGATTGTTTCGTCAATAAGGAGAATAAGAGTTAAGAGATCGAGATGACAACGATGTCTTGATGTTACAATGTAACCTAAGAAATAGGTCAAAATGCATGACGCGTAGGACGTAATCATCTTCTTTTTAGCGGCCCCCGTAAGGGGAAAAAGCCGCTATTAGGTTTGTGCAAAATGTCCGTCTGTCCGTCTGTCCGTCTGTCCGTCTGTCCGTCTGTCCGTCTGTCACACTCAGGGCGCCGAAACTAGAAGAGATACGAAAAATATTTTTTCACCATTAAATGCGGCTTGAAAAGTTTAGGTGCAACGGCTACTTTTAGTTTTCTAAAAGCAAACCGTTTAATTTATAAAAATTATTTTGCAAGTGATTTTTTAATAATAAAACACCAATTGTGAAGCAATTACGTAAATCTAAGGGAGGAAATGTTACTATATGAAATGCTCTTGGCATGTAGATATCACGCACATTTTTTAAAATGACTTTCTGTCTGTCTGTCCGTCTGTCCGTCTGTCAGACTCAGAGCGCCAAAACTAGAAGAGATACGAAAAATATTATTTCACCATTAAATGCGGCTTGAAAAGTTTAGGTGCAACAGCTACTTTTAGTTTTCTAAAAGCAAACCGTTTAATTTATAAAACTAATTATGCAATCGATTTTTTTATAACAAAACACCAATTCTAAAATAATTACGTAAATGTAAGGGAGGAAATGTTACTATAAGAAATACGTAAGGCATATAGAGTTCACGCACATTTTTTAAAATGATTTTTTAGCAGCGGCTTTCGTGTACTAGCGTAAAGCCCGGAAATGACATGATTCTAAACTAATTTCTTAATTTTTTAAAAAAATCAGATTTTTTAAAATAAAATTGTTTAATACACCCATTATGATGTAACTAACATATTTTTGTGCGTTTTGTCATTTGGTTGGTCTGTCAGTCACGGTTAGAAAAAAACACTAAAGGCTTTTGAAAATATGATTTAACCTTTACTGTTCTTTCAGAAATATTGCGATAGTTTAAGGATGGGAGCATACTGGAATTGAGCCAGGGACTTAGAAGGAACATCCAAAACATCTTGCGAATAGGCGGATTTGACAGGGATCCGACTCCGACGGGGGCCGCCTCTGAGTTTGTGTATTACACAAACTCTCTTTGTAATCTTGTTTAAAGTAGCGTCTGTATTGTATAAGATAAGATAAGATAAGATTAAATGGAGTCAAGCTTGCTTTCGCACCTGAATATAAAGTAAAAGAAATAAAATACTTTATGAGAACAAAGGGCGGACCATTCCTTTATGAACTTGTTCAATCGAATCTATTTTAATTGTTATCTCGCCTTGTATAGACAATGTAGAAAAAAGTAATTATTCACAACATTACCGATACCAACATGATACTTTTTTATTTATTTTTTTTTCAATTTGTAATTATATTTGTTTTCTAATTCCCCCCTTTTTATCGCCAAACTTTTTTATTAAAGTAAATATACATCCGTATAACGTAAAATTGGGCGACCAGCGGCTCTTCTACCTTCTATTAGATCACCCACCATACAGAATGTCCTGTGGAAGTCGACCTACTGGCATTCTGCGAACGTCGCCAAACCAGTCTAAGCGTCTGCTGCTGATAATAGAGCTGATGTCCTGGCACCCTGCTCTTCGTAGCACTTCCTCATTAGTTATCTTATCTTGCTACCTTATTTTAAAGATCCGCCTTAGGCATCGGAGGTGGAAGACATTCAGCTTTTTTTTCCTGCCATGAGTAGGTTGACCACGTTTCACTTCCGCAATGTGCTCAATACACAGGTCCGGTAGACTAAGGCTTTAGTACTGTTTGTCAGCAATATGTTGTCCCAGACTCTTTACTGCAACCGTGACATGATGGTCATTGCCTTGGCAATCCTGTTGTTAATTTTATTATCCAGTAGATGGAGCCAAGGTAACAAAAGTGATCAACAATCTCTAGTGGTTGCCCATTAATGCTTACTTGAGGTGCAGTATTTGTGTTTTGGACAAGTATCTTAGTCTTGCTCTGACTGATGTTTAAGCCGAACTTTTGGCAAGCAGCAGATAGTTTGTCAACTAGGGACTGTAGCTGGATATCAGAATCAGCCACAATAGCTGCATCATCAGCATACAGTAGTTTTTTGACTGTCTTAAGACATTCTTCATGTGAGTCAAAGGCGTAGCTAGGAATAGGCCATATTAAAGGGGCACTGTTGAAAGGACCTTTTTGGGGGCCCTTTAATTTTGCGTAATATTTAGTGTAAAAATAAAATTCGAACACTCATTTTGGGGTCCCTCTCAAGTGGGGGCCCGGAGGGATTTTCATATTCTCCCCCTCCTCCCCAACCCTAGCTACGCCCCTGACGTGATGTGTTCCTGTAAAGTTTGTTCGTATGAGGGGGTGTTGTTTCGAAGGAATGAGAAAGGCAGTAATCATCATCATCATCATCATCAAACTCCATTTGAGTGACGCCATGAGAAGCTCAAATCCTCACTTGCAAAAACCCAAGACAGAAGCCCTGCTGTCTTACGTAGTACATACATGTCACCATACAGGTCGATAATTTTTCATTTCCCAGACCTGTCGAGTCGAAGATCAGCGAGTCTGAGCAGTCAGAGTATGAGAAAGTCAGTAGAGCCACTGACTCATATCACCAAGAGCTCGAAATGTGATAGTAAAGACGTAAGGGATGTAACTCACCGATTTTAATGTCTTTCTTCATTTCTGATTGCAAGGGGACGATTTTCTGCCCTAGTGATATTGTTTATAACGCCTACAGCATTCACCTTAATTAAATAATAACCTTAAGTGTGTTCCCAGACATCCATTTATTATTTAAAATGAAATGGTCCGCATTGCTGTAAGGGCATTAATCTCTACATTTTTAAATCCGGGGCTCCCCCCAACTGTACGGTGTTATGACACGATAAGCTTTTAGTTAGATTTGTTTCTGCAATAATAAGGGGAAAGTTTTAATTAGTTACAGGTGACGAAAAGTTTAGTTTAAAAAAAAGTAGAACGATAGATGGCATATGAAAAACTATGCGTTTTCTTTGAAGTGAAGTTAAGAAGTAAGATCTCTAAACGGTTAACTACAGACGACAGTGGACAGGTCTCTTATAAAGGATTAAAAGTATTTATTGTTAATAACGGCGTCAACTATACATTTATTGTTCGGCCTTTTGTTGGTGTTATTGTTAATTGAAGTTTACCACCTGTGTAGTGCATCTTTTGAATCCAACACCGCGACGACGTCTATACTTTGAATAAAAACATTGATTAATCAAGGTTTGGTTATTTCAACCAGTGCCGGCCTTACAACATTGCAGAGCTTTGCAACCACCAATGTTTTCATCCAAGGCTTCATCCTTTTAAGGGAGAATCTCCATTAGAGAGATTTATATTAGTACTCACATCACATAAATATTAATTGTATGTTTTAAAAAAATAGTTTGGACGTTACTTGGTGTCAGACGTCTTATGCTGGGTGTGCTGTCGTTTATGTTCAACTACTAGTTAAGACCTCTTCTGGTCTCGGTATGATGCATTGATGTATTTATGGAATACTCTGCCCTGGCCTCTATAGCCTTTGCGTAGTAATACTATGTGCTAAGACCACGATATATTGAGATACATTCAAAACCAGGGGCGTAGCTAGTGGTTCGGGGGCCCGGGGGGACCGACCTCTTTGGGGGCCCCTTGCATTTTGACTTTCGATATATGACATGATATAATGTACGCAAAAAATATATATGACCAAGATCAAATTGATTCAGTATATCAGTAAATTTGACCAAAACAATTAATCATTAAGACTTTTTTAATGAATAATACCGTTGTTTATTAGCAAAATAATTCACAAGTGATAAATCTCGATTCATATCGCTTCATGTGGTGCATTCTGTTCAGCAAGGACATCTATAACATCACCTACATCAGGGGTAGGCAACCTTTTTCAACCGATGGCCGCATTTATACAATTTGGGGATTAGGCGGGCCGCATATATATCATATGAATGGCAAAGTGAATTTGGTGGTTCCGAAAAAATTAGAAAAATACAAAATAAAGTGAAGAAGCTAAAATTATATAATTTATTAAAGACCTAGTGTACTTCGAACAATAACATTGAGTACATGTTTCACTATTCCTTCTCTATAATTTCTCAGTCCATGTTCCCCAACAATTACGTACCTTGGCAGCTGCTTACATTACCTAAGCCTAAGGACAGCCCTGTGAATCTTTTTAACTCTTTTCTGTGTGTTTCCTCTTAATTCGCTCGAATTCAATGTAGCTTTGTGTAAAGTTTGCAGTTACTAAATTATGGTTGGGATATTTATTTTGTTTTTACTAAAAAGGTTTTTCTCAGTCAAAGCTCCATCAGTTGTTACCCTTGCCATCATTACAAGCCAACCCAACTCTTTCAACACATTTCTTCATAGCATTGAATAAATACTGGCCTGGGCTTATATGTTATACTGAATTTATGGAAATACTGCTTTTAAATATAATCTTCGTTTTCTTTAAACTTTTTAGAAGGAAGTTTAGAGACAATGTTTCTTTAGCCTCATTATTCTAAGTGATATCAAAAGTTTCATTTCTAGAGATATTTACCATTATTTATTTTTAATGTACTTGCATTTTTAATATGTGTAATGTGTGGGCACACTTGATTTAGTTAGGTTTTCGCGGGCCGCATAAAACACTTCGGCGGGCAGCATGTGGCCTGCGGGTCGTAATTTGCCCACCCCTGATCTACATCGATACTTTCTAGTATTTGTGACTTCACTGACATTAAAGCCATGATAAGCCTTTCTTGCGTCATTGTGCTCCTGGGATAGTTTTTTTTTAGAATGACGCAATGGTAGTGGCCTGATTTAGTGGTACGGTATTCAGAGGATGTTGCAAAGGTTTGAACCTTTTTGGTGATCGTATTACTAGTTTGTTGGTGAAAAGTGCTCGTGCATCAGTGACATTATTGAAAAAGCGATTTGCCATTTATTTCACTAATAAAAAATATGCTATGATTGTGAAATTTCCTCTGACGAAAAGACGTACATTTGTTGTTGTTTTTATTCATTTTCCCAACTTTGCAATTCACTCTTTTATCACTCTATAACAACGATTTTTTTCATTTAGAAAAGCCTTTTTCCATTTGATTGCGGATAGATGAATAGAGGGGTAAAAAACTCGAGTGTGAAGTTAATTCTGAAATTACAGAATTACAGAAGCCAAACCCGAATAATGGACAATTCTAGCATTGTTAAGAATAACTATTGAATCTGTTATACTCGTTGCTGTAAATTCTGCTTCAAGGTTAAATAGCGTAGCCTTAAAATACTCGCCATTTAAATCTATTATTAGTAAATGTAACAAGATACCTGGAATTCCCTGTATACAGGGGCGGACTTAGCAGCGCGACGGGCCATGGACCCTAGTCTTTTGCGGGGCCCGGAGCCGTAAGGGTGGACTATATATAAACCGTACCACATCACGCTAACGGGCTATTCCGTCTTACGGCTGTCATTGGCCTCCAACAATAACAATTTTGTATGTCCGCTTTTAACACTGTGGGCCTTATTTTTATTACAAAACAGAATATTACTTAGGTACTGTTTGCCTACTGTTGTATATACTTCGTTGTTATTGTTCTGCATAAAAGATTTTCTTTGAAGTTTAAAAAGTTTAAAAGAAAAATACTCCCATGGCCTCAAGATGTCTATGCACAGAAGCATATAAAACACTTAGGCGAAAATAATCAATACATAGAGGTTATGTTTGTATTCAAACATCGACGTCTAATCGGATTTTATTAGGAAAATGTGTAGTGATCAAGTTTGTTACAATAAAATCTCCGATCGCGGGGCCCCCACAGGCGCTCCACTTGCCACCTCTAAGGCCTCTACTGCTGTATATCATACAGTTTTATTCGTAGCAACAAAGAGAGTAATATTCTTTGTTTTTGCTGCAAGAACATGTTTGATCTCTTTAATCGGCAACAAATCTATTAAAGATTTGTATTTCAAAATGTAAAACTGACTTTAAAAAAACAACAACTTTGATCTCTGTGGGAAAAAAATATTTTAAAATGTCAACAAAGTCAACGTACTGATAGACCTAGATCTAGATTTAGTATTTGATATAAGTATAATCCATAAATGTTGAAAAAAAATACACCCGTTGACACTATTTGTCAATCAAATATATTAATTTATGTATTTTGAAACACCCATTTGGGCCCCCCCCCCTAGGCGGGGGCCCGGGGGGATTTCAAAAACCTCCCCCCCCTCCCCCCCCCTACGCTACGCCACTGTTCAAAACAGAAGTCCGTCTTTGCAGACAAATATTTATTACACAATATGAAGTTAACAATAAAGTACTGGCAATGCACATAACGTAGATATAATACTCCAATGAATGAAATACTAAAGATATGAATCCAGAGAAATCTCTGAAGTTAACACTTGTCATCAAAGCTATCAAAATATATATTACAGTCAGAGAAAATTATACTTTTACTACTCTCTGCTGGACCCTTACTCAAGAGTCTCAAAAACTTTCCTCGTGCTAAAGCTAAAGTCACTTCATGTCACAGGGGTTCTAAAATTAGCCTGTGACACTAGGGACAAAAGGTAGTATTTAAATGACGGATATATTCATTTTAATTGAGAGCGCGAAAACTAAATAAAAAAAGAATTTAAATTAAATTGTGTTATATATGTATGTATACTCAGAAATGGAACATTGTATTTATATAAAGAAAAAAGATTTCAATTCTAGCATAGACATTAGTGTACTATTTCCATAATCACGTTATTGTTTGAGACTTTAGATTATTGTCTAAAAGAGAAACATATACATAATCATATCATCAGAAATGCATTGTCTGATCAACCCAATCTCATTGTAACATCAAGACATCGTTGTCATCCCGCTGTCTAAATATGCCGTCACATTTAGATCAAACGTATTGTATCAATCTTTGGATTATATGGTAGTACCTGCAGTTTTGATGCGGAGACCATGTCAGTCTGTGAAACCTTAAAAGTCATTGACTCTCAAATCAGCCAAAGATATTTGAAGGCAACACAGATTTGTTGTGGTCACTAACTCGAAATATGTATTAAAGGCTTTGCAAAGCCCCACCCCCTAACATCGACACTTTCATCATGGCTTTACACAACATAAAACAACGCTATGACATTCCAGTAATAATGCAGTGGGTACCGAGTCACATATGTGTTACTGTCAAATATATTAAAGTCTCCTTGGCCCAACACGAAGGGCAAATTCCACCCACTGAACAGGCTGTAAGTTTTCATTATACTCGGGCTAAAAAAAAAACAGACATGGCAAAATGGTTTGAGTGCTTGGACAAGTTATAGAAGGCCATGAAGTCTAGGAAGCCAATAAGGCACCCTTACTTCACTTCCCCATGGTGGAGGCTGTCCAGGCCTGAGCAAGCTATTATAGCAGAGTGCATGACAAGTCACTGCCCTGATGGCTCATATTTCTCACAGCTATGGCAAAATTTCGATTCACGGTGCCCCCGCTGCGGGGAATAAGAGGAAACAGTACCTCATATTTTTTGACTGCCCCAGACTTGTTAATCTAAGTCTCGACAGGTCTTGGAAACCAAAAATTCTGAACCTGTATGTCAGTGTTTCTCAACCTGTGTGCCGCGGCACACTAGTGTGCCGCCGAAGATTTGCAGGTGTGTAACGTTACACAGGTCAGCCTAATATTAAATTTTTATTTTACGTCGCGATGACATCCTCTCTTGCAAAGATCAGTAATAGTAGTGGATCGCTCCATATTGATGGAAAGGGGTGTTAGCTATTCAGTTTATGGAATTTCCCACTAAATATATAAATATATATTATAATGACTCAAATGTAGGCCACCTTAGCAGATGCACACCAGTTCATGAATTGACAAAGATAATAATTAGCGATGTGTGTCATGTACATTGATTAGGTGTATGCTAATAATAACAAGTTATCACTAAACATTATTTATATTTGATATCCATGGAGAAATACGTTATTAAGAATGAAAATGCGAAAGCGATAAATGAAAAGCAAGGAACCAAACGAGGGTACAAAGAAGATTACATCGGATATGGTTTCATATCTTCGGGACCTGAAGATTCTCCATTGCCAATCTGTCTGATCCGCAATGCAACTCTACCAAATGAGGCGCTTGTTCCAAGCAAATTGAAGAGACACTTGGAAACAAATCATCCAGCTGTAGAAGCCCAACCGAAGGAATACTTCGAAAACATCAGGGCTCAACAAAATAAACAAGCTAGGAAACTTACAAATTACCTAAAGCTGCCAGAAAAGTGATTGATTGCAAGTTATAAGGTTGCTCAGTTATTAGCAAAACGCAAGAAAGCACACACAGAGGCTGAATCTGTCATTGTACCAGCTTTAGCAATAGTTGTTGAAACAATCCTAGGACCTGATGCCGCCGAAAAAGTTAAACAACTTCCTTTGTCAAATGATACTATCTCACGCAGAATAAAAGACTTATCGTCAGATTTACTAGATGAAATCTGCGAACACTTCAACGTGACTAACGATGAACTGTCTCTTCTGTGGTCTCTTCAAGTTGATGTATCCACTGATTTTAGCGGCAAAGCCCAGCTGCTAGCTTTTATTCGGTTCATAAAGGATGAAAAATGTGTCAACGAATTATTATTTTGCAAGGACTTAGCAACTACGACTAAAGGCGAAGATATCTTTAATGTGGTGAACGAAAACATTTTGTTCTTCAAACTACAGTGGAAAAACTGTCAGCGTTTGCACCGATGGCTGTCCTTCCATGCAGGGAAACAGAAAAGGATTCGTCACTCTTGTTCGTCAAGAAAATCCAAAAGTATTAGTTGTTCACTGCATAATCCACAGAGAAGCTCTTGCCTTCAAATCTTTGCCAAAATGTTTGATGTCTGTTCTGGATTAAGTGATTGAAGTTGTAAACTTCATCAAATCTCGACCGCTTGCATCCCGACTTTTCTCTCAGCTCTGTGCAGCAATGGATTCAGACTACAAATGCCTCCTGTATCATACCAACGTTCGTTGGCTCTCCAGGGGAAAAGTATTTAAGCGTGTCGTCCAACTCAAGGCTGAGCTGATTTCATTCTTGGAGGCTGAAAAAAAAAGACTTTGGATTTTCTATTCATGACGAAATCTGGTGGATTAAGGTCACATTTCTCTCTGATTTATTTGACAAATTAAATTCATTGAACTTAAGTCTTCAAGGACCATCGGAAACAAACATCACTGCATCCTCAAAACTAAAGCCATTTGGTGAAAAATTTTCTTTATGGCAAAGTAAGATCTCGAAAGGAGTCTCCGACTGCTTTCCTTCTTACAAGGATTGTGCTTCAAATAAAGAAATTACCCCCGAAATTCTTGACACTTTGACACACCTGCAGTCAGCATTGCAGCATTACTTTCCAACAATTGGAAGTAATGAATATGGATGGATCAGCTATCCATTTGGAAACTATGAAGCTACAAATCTTACAACTGAAGAAGAAGAGCAGCTCATTGATTTAAAAAACGATGTAGTTCTTAAGTCAAGTTTTGCCGAGAAAAGCCTGGATAATTTTTGGATTTCAATCAACAAAATATATCCAGCAATCAGTTTAAATGCAATTAAAATAATTCTTGCATTTTGATCTTCATGGTTTTGTGAATTTGGATTTTCAGCACTGACTGAAATCAAGTCTAAGAAAAGAGAGAGACTTCTTTCAATAGATGATGAAATGCGAGTTTGTCAACTTTGGAGCCTCGGATAGATCTCATTTGCTCTCAAAAACAGGCACAACCTTCACATTAAAAGTAATGATTAAAAACTGGTAAATCTTTTTTTTTATTTTTATTTTAAAACAACTGTTGCTCTTCGTGGTGTGCCGCGAAATTTTTGTTGTTTTTTTACTGTGCCGGCAGACAAAAAAGGTTGAGAAACACTGCTGTATGTTGACATGTATGCATTGCGCTAGGCAGCACGACTTCTGTCCAGGGCTTTTGCAAGAGAGGATATGAGCCTCTCAACAACTAACTCAAATGGAGTTTTATGATGATGATAATGATAATGATGATAACGATTGTATCAATGTACCTATGGGTCTGCTCTTCAACAAGTGACCTCAATTACAAACAAACAGCACTGATTTCAGCACTCATGTAAAAGAAAATATCTTTATATTAACATTCGAACTCCATACAAATGTACACATATAAAAATACACAAGAACATGAAAACATACACACACACACACACACAAAACAACAACACACGCCTTGGTATTTATACACATCATAGATCAAAACAATCATTAGCTGTCTCGGCCTTATCAAGTAAAAAATCGATACTTCAAGTAATGACAATGACTTCGATTTTGATGATTATGAAATTTTAAAAGAGCGAATTCGTGGAAGCTTGGAAAAACTTTTTAATTTTAGATCGATATTTTGATATTCGATCAAATCAATACATGTTGATGTGGCTTATTAGAGCTGAAATAGTTAGATCTCGTTGCTTTGATCATTAGTGTTGTCAACAACGTAGACGACATATTAGCAATGTGTATCAACACTGCTCTCGCTGCTTACTTTTTCTGTTTTGTATTTCAGCCAGTTCTCTGTTGCTCTCCCAATTTCCTGTACTATCCCAACATTCAACTAAAAGGATGCCAGAATGGTCAACCCTTTAAAACATCGACGATGATTCCCTGGCGCTGTCTTCACCACAAGAATTGTACAGCTCTTCTGTGCGACACGCCTATGTCGCACTGCTCGCCCTGCGTGGCTGGAGGCATCACAGGGCTAAGTTTTTCAAACTCCAGTGGCGTCTACCTTAAGAGAAAACTGGTGAAATTGAACCTTGCGTATAACACTTTTCTTTACACTGATTGGACATTTAAAATACCGTCAGACTTAGTACCAGGAGACGTGGTAAGTATTCTTCTATTGTAATAGGGTATTGTATGTTTTATAGTCTTGAAACGTTGAACTCTTATTATTTTGATTTAAGATTCAGTTTTGGTTTTAAATTAAAAATATTCTATAAATAACAAACAAAACATTCCAGATAAATTCCTTTTATCAACCTGTGACCTTGGTAGTGTTTTTTTTTCCCGTGATAAACAATGGGCTTCTCGCCGACCTTTCGGTCTGGAGGCCCCCATCAGATGATCATTCCGTTTGTTCATTGGTCACGGTACCTTAAGCCAACGCTTTGGGTTCCCGATTATTTGCAAATACGAGGTCGGATGCAGAGCCCACAATAGGAGAAACTCTATATGCCTCTACTGTATCATCTCGTTAAGGGAGGGGGGTGGCATCACTGAACTATGAGCCCCGACAAGATTATTGTCAAAGTTATGACGTTAAAAAAAAAAAAAAACATCTTACAGTTTCGTGATTCAGCAACATGGTTTGGAAGCCATTAAATATTTTTTTTTCTGAAGTTACAATTTTATGTATTTTTACAATTTATATTTCTTAACAGTTGTTTATAAATATATGTACATTATTTTCTTAATTACTATATATTTCGCAGATTTATATGAGAGCCACCCTCCTGAAATACGACAGTATCACTATCAACCTGTTAAGGGATAGTGAAATTTACTATCATGCCAGAGCCAGGTGTGAGGACAATTGTGCACAGTCTTTTACCTGCGATTCGCTAAAATGCAACAAGAAATATTACGTTGTTAACAGACGCAAGAACTGGAATTGGGGAAGTGAGATTAGGACATATTCGTACGACTTGGTTGTAAACCAAACATTTGAGTGGCACATTTTGATCAACGCCCTGTCTGTGGACTGGTACATCAACAGAGAATACATCTGTAGATATGACACGACAACAACATACATGCCTATGTTTATACAGGTAGAAGGCAATGCACAGGTCCACGAACTGAGTGTGTAGGCTGATTACGTAAGCAACGACAGTGTTTATTTCTCAATACCCGGGTTTGAGTAAGTGAAGGAGATAGGCAAGATTGTTTGTGGAAAACTATATCCATTAATGCCCATTACCCGATCTTATGTAAATGAATAAAATAAAATACAGGAAATTATAAACGTATCATACTCCTAAACAAAGAAAAAGAGTTGTTGAAAATTTAAGCCAATGTACTATATTTTATTTAACATAAGGGCCCTACATATATATAGTTATAGTGGGAAGCGAGGTGCAGAGGCGAAGTACGCTTGAACTTGGCTTGTCTTTGCTACCTATGAAGGGGGCTCGAGATTCAAAATGTATTATATATATAGCTCCTCCTTCGTGTTCGAAGATGAGCACATTTCTCATTTCCTATGGACTCGAAGATGGCTGTAATGTCCATTCCTCCCTTTAAAAAGCCGGCCGCATATGTGACACATGGGTGGGTTTTGTCAGTTGCAGATGGGCCTGCTTCTCCTCTCTGCTTTCTGTTGGTTCGGCGCTCTATCGCACAGGAAAGTCTTCTTGCTTCAAATCTTGAGACTTTTTTAAATAGATAAATAAAATTTAATGTGATTTCTAGAAATTTTAAAATATAGATTCTGTAAAATATATTTTATTTATTTAACACCATTTTTACTACTAGTTTAAGGATCTATTAGAGTAGCTATTTACAGTTTAAGAGTTGCTAACATGCTGAATGTGTAACTGCTTTTGTGGTGTTGCCAAATTTTATAAATAATTTTCCCTGTGTCAAATATCCATTCTATGCCAGCTCTTTCAAAAGGAAAGATTGGCGATCACCCACACACAATTAAAACTATTTTCACTATCAACAGGAAAGGACACCCTCTGGCTCAATGATTCTAAAATAAACTGTTTTTCTCCGTAATTATTTTCCTGTAGTATTTTTCGTTTTGCTCATTTGTATTTCACTATCCAGATCAGATTAAACTTCAATAACATTTTTGTTAATATCAGAAATTTTATATTTGGTATTAAATTAAAGGAGAATGCATCCTCTTTTTACAAAGCACAAATTATTGTATATAAATCCAAAAATCAATTTACTTTAATGGATACATCAACGCTGGCATCGCCAATTAGGAGAGTAAGAGTTAAAAAAAAAAACTAATAATTAGGGACCTGCGAATATTCGATATTCGATTCGAATTCGAATATAAAAAAGAATATTCGAATTCGATTCGAAATTATTTTTAAATTTTCGAATCTTCGAATATTTTCCAAAAAAGCAAAATTGGCAAAAATTCGGATGAATTGCCACGTGAAGGTTTTGTTCAAGACAGGAATAGAGGAAGCCTTTTTTATTCAATGTTCAAGAAAGTGCATGATGCTTAAGGAGATACCAGAATCAACTAACTTTCAATTTCTGAGCTAATTAAGGATGAAGTCAGTTTGTATTCAAAGCAAGCAGTTGTAGATCGAAACAGTGATCCTCTTCAGTTTTGGAAAGAAAGTATAAATATTTTTCCACTTTTGGCCAGAGCAGCTAGGAATTTGCTTGCAATTCAGGCAACAAATTGTTCTTCAGAAAGGGTTAATTCAGTTGGAGGACAAGCTATTACTGACCATCGTCACAATCTCTCGGAAAATAATGCTGAAACTTAGATTTATCCAAAATAAATGAAGATCTACTTTTTTAAAAACGCCTTCTTTGCAATTAAATTATTGCTAACTTTTTGTGTTTTAGTATTAAATAAATATAATATAATAAAAATTTTGAATTAGAAGTTTTATTTTACACTTGTTGGTTGTCAAGTTTTTTCAAGAATATTCGATTCGAATTCGATTCGAAATTCGAATATTTTCTGATATTCGATTCGATATTCGATTCGAAAAAATTTTCCTGCTTCGCAGGTCCCTACTAATAATTTTTAATATTTACACATTAAAAGTAACGACCATAACAATAAGAATTGAAGTACGCAGGCAAGTTTCTTCTGTAAATTGTTTAGTGGTTCCGAGATGTATCTCTTGGGCGCCGTAGGCAACACGGCGTGGGGTTGATACACCCTATTTCGCTCCCTCAACCCTTTGATCACAACAAGATTACAAAGAGAGTTTGTGTTATCACACTAACTCAGAGGCGAGCCCCGTCGGAGTCAGATCCCTGTCGGATCCGCTTATTCGCGAGGAATATTCAAGAAATGATGATCAAAAGTAAAATGTTTTAATCATTCATTTGCCTTGTTAATTTTTTAACTATCGAGCCAGTTATCGAGGGATTATAAACATTGGTGCACCAAGTGAGTTCTTTTAGCATTTCATTTAAAGAATTAATTCCTTTTGACGTAAAATGAAAAAAAAAAAACCTCTACGGCACAAGGCCTAGTTCATCAAAACGAGCCAGTTATCGAGGCTTCATAAACTTTGGTGCAACGATTTTTTTTTTAACATTACATTTAAAGAATTCATTCATATGACGACAAAGGAAAGAAAATACATTATGTCACAATGGGCGAGTTACGAAAAAATGTTTTTATTAACACGTAAGATTTAAGATATTACAAATACATTATCCAATTTCTTGACCAATAAGATTCTTTCTCTCCAACGTATGTTAGTCTTTCTCTGGCATAAGAAAGTCATTTTTCTCTTTTCCTTTTAGTTGTATTTGGTAAAATTTTGTGGCACTATTTTTAATATGTGGTTACTATTAAAATATTGTAACGAACTTCACTTCTCAGGCCTTCTGCTCACACTGCTTAGCAACAACACAACACATCTAATACAAGAACTTAACAAGAGCTTCATTAACAACAGTGGCGGTTTAATAATAAACACATTAACCACAGCTAATACACAAAATTGTCTACACTAATTTCAAATGCTTAATAACACAATGGAACTGCCTAACTAACACTACAAGCATCTAGAGCGTATGAGCTACATTTTCAAAGCCTTCTTATTCTAACACACACACAGTTCTAACTGTCTCTCTCTCTAACTGTACTGGACTACCACTGTCTCTCTAACTGGACTACAATTCTGACTGTCTCTGTACAACACACACAGATCCCACATTCTCGTCTGTCCAAGCTAGGGTCATGCGCAGAGCACAGGTGTAATGCTAGGGACAACAGTTGACCTGTGACCCACCTTCGTCTGTGCGTGTCAGTGGGTCTCACATGTAAACACATTCAGTCCACCACTGTATAGTTGTAACATTATTGAACTATATTTTTTTTTAAATATTTTTTTTAATTATATAGTTATACACATGCCTACATATATACATATACATACATACATATATATATATATTGTAACGAACTTCACTTCTCAGGCCTTCTGCAAACACTGCTTAACATAAACTCAGCACATCTAATACAAGAACTTAACGACAAGAGCTTCATTAACAACACAGTGGCGGTTTAATAACAAATATAACACCACAGCCAATAAACACAATTGGCTCCACTAACTACAAATGCTTAAAACACAATACAACTGCCTAATTAACACAAGTCTCTTTAAAACGCGTATATGCTACATTTTCAAAGACTGTTTATTCACACACAGTTCTAACTGCACGCTTGCTATCTCTGCTGGACTGGACTACATCTGTCTCTCTCACTGTCCAACACACACTGTCTAGTCCGAGCTTTCGGGTTACTTGCGCCAGCACAGGTCACACTAGGGACAGCCGTTGACCTGTGACCCGCCGTCGTCTGTCCGTGTCAGTGGGTCTCACACGTACACACATTCAGTCCACCACTGTAGAGTTAAAACAATATATATTTCTTTCTTCTTTTAGTTAATGAACAGTCATGATATATTTTTATTGTTTAGTGGTATTAAATGTCCTGTAGGTGATATTTTATTTTAAAGGGATCTAATATAACTTCATTATAGATTCTATTATGGTAGGCTATTTGTAGGTAGATAATTTTAATTAAATTTCTTTATTCAGCTAAAATATTTACTCTGATACCTAAGGTTTTTTCTTTTTTGGTTTGTTTTGTTTTTTGACTTAATTTACTTTGTTTAGAAAAGTTTTAGTATTGCCAATAGTTTGCCAATTGCCAACAGGTCTGACTAAAATGACTAAAATGACGATAAGATAGGATACCATAACTTAGATACGGAAATACCCAAAAGGCGCATAAATCATGCATAATAAATATTTATACATAAGTAAGCCAAATTATTTGTTTATTTTTTTTTACTTTAACCAAATAACGGTCAAATTTCCCAGTGTGGCCAACGAGTTATTTATTCTTTATTCTATGAAATACAGCAACTCAAATTTCTAGAAAAATAGTCAGAGCCATTTTAAGAATAGGATCAACTCATTCAGAAGTTTCAACACAAATATTCTGTGTATGGTATATAATAAATTGAATTTAAAAATTTTACAACAATGATTAATATCTAATCTAAATCTAGCACCTAATCTGACGTTATATAACGACAAAACATTTAAAGAAACGGACTTTCCGATTCTTTACCCTGCTGACAAGCGGGGACTCACTATAATGATAATAAAATAAAATTATAAATGTTTGTGTAAAAAGAGGATAATTCTATTTGTATTCACTAATTTATCTCTTCCTGCATCGAAGCAATTCAAGAGTTATTTCCTTGTATTTAGAGCTCATCTTAAAATAGATGATCGGGGTCAGGCTACAGTTGATCGTCTCCGCCAGAACTACGAACGTATAGGTCAGGGTAGTGATGTCATAATATATACCGTATATCTTCATTCCGTCAACCAACCCCATGGCTAAGTTCAAGGCCGAATGCGGCAGGAGGCAGATAACGTAGAATCCAGACATGGCTGACAACATGGCTGTCACTTTTCGTTCCTTATAGCCGACGTTGTCCGATTCACGAGAGGTGTGTCGTCCCTGGGTTGAGACCCGTTGGCGCCACTCTGAGTTTGACCTCAGCTTCGATACTAATATGACAGTAAATACTAAAAGCATTAGGATAGTAAAATAAGGAAGAAATATGCCAGCCACAATATAGAATAGGTTCATAATACTATTCCTATTCTCTTTGAAGAAGACATACGCGATGGTTTTGTTTTCGTTTGGTATGTACTTCCAACCAACGTACATAAAACTATACGGAAGTACAACATAACCGATCAACAGCATAAAGATGGACACGTTGACAAAGGTTGAAACCTTGCGAGTGACGACCAGTTTGACTTTCATAGGCAGAACCACGCATAGGCATCGCTCGAAGGCACCAAAGGAGGTGATCAGGCCGCTGACTCTAACAAAATAATCATTGGCGTAAATGATAAATAGCATCATGTGGCTCTTCAGCATTGCAAACTTGGACTCATCGGTCCATGGATTATAAATTTGGATGTAGATCTGTTGAGTTATCAAGATACCGAGATCGCTCACAGCCAATGCTGTAAGCGTGATGTTAAACCCATCTCTGAAGCCTTGCCTTCTCAAATTTACAATATTGACAACGTTTGCGACAATACCAAAGAGGCCTATAGCTTCACTGAAAACAAAGAAATTTACGACAATGACAGCTTTAAATAGGATTGGGCTCACGACGGTGGTCTGTACAATCTTCACGCTGATTGTGGAGTTGCTGGAATCCATCGATGATTGTGTTTGGGATATAACTTTTCTTATCTTAAAAATTACAAACTTCCTTTGTAAAGAAGATAACTGCGTTCTACTGGTATCCTAAATAAGCTTTTTTTTTTTTAAGGTAGACTCAAATTCTGTGACTGAGATCTTGTGGGTAGATGGTATTGTATCTGTGTTTCTATATTGTGAAACAAAAATGAAATATACATTAGGTCGTGATCAGTGTTTTATAACTATTAGAGAAAAATAAAGCCTCAATAGATGTTCTTATCTTAAGTATTACAGAAAATGTTTAAAAAAAAAAGATAATTGAATTGTATGTGTCAATTCAGTCTTGCATGTTAATCAGTTAAACTCATGTTAAACTCTGCTAAGGTGTTGGTTTTTCTGGCTGATTCAGGCAACCCATGCCATTGTCTTTTGTGCCTTGGGAAGAATGAGCACTTGTAGGACTTTGTTTTAGCGTATGGAATAACAAATGTGCCTCTTTATTTTTCTAAAAATCTTTTTTTTTTATTTTTTTTTTTTATTAGTAAATTCAGTGTTCATTTATTATTGCTACTTTAATTTTTGTTCTTCTTTTGCACAGAAGTGTCTATACGTTTTGTGATTTTACTAATGGTGTTACTCTAATTAAATTTAAATATTCATATGTTAAATTTGTTAAATTATCGCTCATCTATTATGTCTTTCTAGTTTTTTTTTATGTCTTTAATAACCTCATAGTGCATGTATAATTTTAACGTTTAAATACTAATAATGATTTAAAAAACAGACCTATTTTTGGTTCTAAATCGATTGCATAATATGCTTATATATTTTCTTTTGTTATTGATGGCAGCAAAGATTAGGAAGATTACCCCTGAGTTTTGGAGAAAGACGGCTTCCCGATTTGGGACTAAATATGCATAAATAACATAAATGACCTCTGACTTTGCCAGGCGTATACCGAGTGTGTAACGTACATTAAAATGCATAAATCTTGTACTGGTAAAATAGAAGTATTTATAAATTTATATATGTATTTATTTTTTTATTTTTAAAGTTTAATATATAGAATGTAACGAGTATTTTGAAAAATTGTGTGTATGTACTAACAATTTAATGTTGTCAAGCAAAATATTAAATAATTCTAATCTTGGTCGTAATAGACTTGAATCGACTAGTGTGTAAATGAGTATTAGTTGAGAAAATAGTCGGTAAACTAATTCCTAACTTGCGTAATAACTAACTTAATTAACGATAGATTCCAGGACCTTCAGGGTGAAACGTAAAAAAAATAAATCTGAACGGCTAATCGTCTAATAGCGTAAAATTTCACTGACATGGTAATTGTAGACTTTAACAATGATTACGTCTAATGACTTAGTCAATAGTCAACCAAATGGGAAGAAATGGCATGTAAGCGTGACGAATTAGTATTTACCGTATAGCCATCTATTAAATAATAAAATATGACTTCATGAAATATCGGCTATTTAAGTGTTAATTACTATACTAGATGTTGCCAAACTGTTGGTGCCGACCTCCTTGGGGGTTCTAATGATGATTTTGCAGGTGGCCTCCTTAGATCGACAGAAGTATGGATTTTGTGAAAGCTTTCACAATTTGCTGGATAGAGGTCTAGACAAATTGTCGTACAATAAATATTTTCAACAGTTTAAATTATACATATTATTTCTATGGTGACATTCGCGTAAGTTGTGAGGTATTCAAAATGCATTTTGTTTATATTTGATTGTTTCTCCATTGTTTCATATTCCATGTTTTTGAAGATAATGTTTTCATTATGGAACAACTCATGAAATTGGATGTCAAACAAAGAA
>JADKLZ010081101.1:2844222-2866836 GCA_021533235.1 Biomphalaria straminea | reverse complement strand
TGGATTCCAGCAACTCCACAATCAGCGTGAAGATTGTACAGACCACCATCGTGAGCCCAATCCTATTTAAAGCTGTCATTGTCGTAAATTTCTTTGTTTTCACTGAAGCTATAGGCCTCTTTGGTATTGTCGCAAACGTTGTCAATATTGTAAATTTGAGAAGGCAAGGCTTCAGAGATGGGTTTAACATCACGCTTACAGCATTGGCCGTGAGTGATCTCGGTATCTTGATTACTCAACAGATCTACATCCAAATTTATAATCCATGGACCGATGAGTCCAAGTTTGCAATGCTGAAGAGCCACATGATGCTATTTATCATTTACGCCAATGATTATTTTGTTAGAGTCAGCGGCCTGATCACCTCCTTTGGTGCCTTCGAGCGATGCCTCTGCGTGGTTCTGCCTATGAAAGTCAAACTGATCGTCACTCGCAAGGTTTCCACCTTTATCAACTTGTCCATCTTTATGCTGTTGATCGGTTATGTTGTACTTCCGTATAGTTTAATGTACGTTAGTTGGAAGTACATAGCAAACGAAAACAAAACCATCGCGTATGTCTTCTTCAAAGAGAATAGAAATAGTATTATGAACCTATTCTATATTGTGGCTGGCATATTTCTTCCTTATTTTACTATTCTTATTCTTTTAGTATTTACAGTCATATTGGTATCGAAGCTGAGGTCAAACTCAGAGTGGCGCCAGCGAGTTTCAACCCAGGGACGACTGAATCGTGAATCGGACAACGTCGGTTATAAGGAACGAAAAGTCACGGCCATGTTGTCAGCCATGTCTGGATTCTACGTCATCTGCCTCTTGCCGCATTCGGCCTTGAACTTAGCCATGGGGTTGGTTGACGGAATGAAGATATACGGTGTATATTATGATATCACTACACTGACCTATACGTTCGTAGTCCTGGCGGAGACGGTCAACTGTAGCCTGACCCCGATCATCTATTTTAAGATGAGCTCTAAATACAGGGAAATAACTCTTGAATTGCTTCGATGCAGGAAAAAATAAATAAATGAATGTACATTGGATTCTTCTCTTACTACAACAACATTAATAATTAAATCTTATTGTTATTATAGTTAGCCCCGCTTATCGACAGGGATAGGAACCAGAACGTCCGTCCCCGGGCATGTATTGTCGTCAGGTTCGACCCTAGATATAGAATAGGTATTAATCTTTTTTTCACCTTTCTTATAATAAATTCGTAACTTTCTCTAAACAAAAATTAGTGTTGAAACTTCTGAGTATTTTAAATTATCGAAAATAGTTCTATCGGATTTCCTAAAAATTTGAAACTTGCTATATATCGTTTGAAAAAGAATTACTGGAACGTAGGCCACAGGGGCGAAACTCTAGTTTTACAGTCATAATTTTTCAAAGAAGAAAAAAATAAATCCTGGGAACTAGAAACTATTTATCTTGATCGGATAGTAAGCCTTATCGGTATCTAATCCAGGCATTGTAATATTTAACAGTCTAATTTTTTAAGCTTCAGAAATATTTTGCACACCTTCCGCTATGTCTAGATCTAATATTATAAATTGTTGTACATTTACACATTCGCTTCTCATGCCACCACCATCTGATTGTATCGTAGCGCTTGAAAAATCTAAAAGCATGAAATTGCGCTAAACAAAAAATGAATCAGTAACAATATTTCTAATGGAAAAGATTTATTGTTGTTAGACTGGATCTATTACAAATTTAATTACATGATTGATCTAAACTAATTGATACATCTAGCTCAATATATATATTTGTTAAGTACAGGTTGTACGAGAGTTACAATAGTCTCGACTTACGTCGTTTCATGGTTACGCCGCTGTTTACGACGACTCAGTCCGACTTAGGCCTACGTGGTTTTGCGACGCATGTCGAATTACGTGCAGTGGCGGAGGAATACATTTATCTTTCTGCACAATATGATTCTGTTTTTCTTGATAACTATGTTTTAGAATAGGTATAATAATAATCTTCATTGTCCATAAGGAAATTTGTCTTACTATTTGTGCATTATACCAAACAAAAGTATATGGATAAGCTAAGTGTTTGCAGTACAGTACTGTCATTACGCTACAGTACTCTGTATGAATGTATGATCCGACCTACGTCGAAATTCGGTTTACGACGCCGCATGATAACGGAACACCGTTGTAAGTCGAGGACTACCTGTATTAAAAAAAAAAATATGTATTTTGTATGAAAATCTAGTTTTCAAAGACATAAACTGCAGAACAGGATCACAGTCACAGACCTATTTATATTTATATATTATAACTAGATAGGAAAGCGGAAAAAGATTCTTATCCGCGATTAACTAACAAACAGACAAATTTATAAATATATAGATTGTTATGTATTAATCACAGAACTAAGTATTCACTCAAATTCATGAAATAAAGCCATTTCCTTTTAGTTTCTCTAGTTGTAGCAAGAATATCTTTTATTCGTGGTTCAAACCAATGATGCCGCCATATTAATTTTATAATGCCAACATTTATGATGTAATTTTAAAAAGCCTCACTTTCTTTATAAACTAGAGATGTAGGCTTATTATTAGGTGCCACAGAAAAAAAAAAAAGATTTGATCCACCCACTTTTCCTGGTAGATTCTACATTCGGAGTCCCAGTTCATAAACGCACAATGTTAAAAGTCATGGTACCAATCCATTAAAGAAATTATGAGAGCTCTTTTATATCATTCACGGCAGATATATATGTATTATATTTATGTATACATAAAGGATGACTATATCATAGTAAGTTAGGTGCCTGTACTGAGCGATAGATTGCCTAATTTTTAACTACTAATAAACTAATAACAAACTTTTAAATAGAAGAAAATTATTTTTCTCCACAAAAAATCACTAAATATATAGCAAAATAAAGTACAATGGTTTAAATTTTACATACGTCTATTTCTTCATTTAGAAGTTTGACACATTTATAATTTTATTCATATTTTAAAGTGCATTTACATAAGTTTGTGTATGGGCATTCAAAAAATTTATGCATAGGTCCTTCACCTACTAAAATCCGGCACTGCCCGGGCATTCAGTATTAAACACTGTCGATGCTTACATAATCAGCTAGCTACACACTCAGTTCGTGGACCTGTGCAGTGCCTACTACCTGTATAAGCACAGGCCTGTATGTTGTTGTCGTATTAAATCTGCAGATGTATTCTCTATTGATGTACCAGTCCACAGACAGGGCGTTGATCAATATATGCCACTCAAATACTTGGTTGACAGGTATGTTGTACTGATATGTCCTCACCTCACTTTCCCAGTTCCCGTTGCTGTATCTGTTGGCAACGTAAAATTTTGTTTTACATTTTACTGAATCGCAGGTACTTTGGTCGAGACAAATGTCATCACACCTGGCTCTGGCATGATAGTAAATAGGTCTATCTTTGAACAGGTTGATGGTAATAGTGTCGTATTTCAGGAGAGTAGCTCTCATATAAATCTACAAAATATATAGTTATTTAAGAAATAAATGTATCTAATAGTTATAAAATACAAATTAAATAAAATAACTTCAGAAATACAGTGTACATATTTAGATGATTTCCAAACCAAGATGTCCCTATCTGAGTCATGAAATTTTAAGATGGTGTTTTTATGACGTCATAAATTTAAACTAGATCTGGTTAGGGCTGACAACGTGGTTTATAGTTCTGTGATGCCACCCCCTCCACAACTGTACGCCATAGTACATTATAGGCATATAGAGTTTGTCCTATCGTGGGCTCTGCCTCCGACCTCCCATTCGCATATGATATGAAAGTCCAGGGACCGTAACTCATGCATAAACGGATGAGATTTAAGGATCATCTGGTTGTCGGGGGGCCTCCCGGCAGATGGTCGTTGAAGAGCCAAACCTTTAAGTTGGCCACTGAATAAAATTGTTACCGGGGTCAAGGTTTCATAAAAGGGATTAATCTCGAATCTTTTCGGAAATCTCGAATATTTTCGGAAAAAATGAATCTTTTTTGAAAATCTCAACGACGCGAGAGGGAAGGAAGAGGCTGTTAACCTTGTTAACTTACAGTATTAAAACTTTATGTCGGCAGTGTTGACCCCAGATCTCTACAACTTCTGCTTCTTAGACCGCTGTTGATGTTTAGTTTTAATGGTGTGCATACGAGCATGTCTTGAGTTAAATAAAAGTTTTGAAGGCATTTTCGAGCCCTGAGGACCTTGTGATGTAGCCATAGAGTTTAAGTTAGCGTTTTGTTTTACAATGGCTAGCAGGTCATTGTGAGGTTCAATGGCTGTATAAAGTATTAATCTTGTCTCTAACCCCATCATTTGTGAATGCAGTATTTTTAAGTAATACCTAGGATCTTTCTGTAGATTCTTAATTAAATTGTTGTTATTCGGTTCTGACAAGTGCCCCTTGTCTGGGGCGGCGTAGATCAGAAGTTGAAAATTGTTTTGGTACTATTAAGATTGTGTTGTTATTTGTTTCGTAACTAGGGGAATATACACTTCGAGACAATGACATGACTAGTAAAAACAAGCCTAGGTTTTGAGGGAAATATCCAAATATATTCATACCAGTGGCGTCACTAGGATGGGTGTCACCCGGTGCGGACCGCACCCACCTAGTGACGCCCACTTACTCATACTACTTTAAAGGCTTTAGAGGGGGCAGCTTTTATGAACGTATAGATTTAGTTTGACGACATTCGACGATTCTCTTCGCTATTATTAAGCTTTCTTGTTCAAAATTAACTATCACTGCCTACTTGTGTATATTGTTGGCCTTTCGTTTGTCTTATTTGATTTCGTTATTTCAGTGTTAGAACGGTTTGACTTAGCTGTATAATACACAGCACGTAAGCGGCTAACAAAAATAAAAGCGCTCGGTAAACAGCAGTGGCGTAGCTAGGGCGGGGGAAGGAGGGGGAGAATTTAAGAATCCCCCCGGGCCCACACTTTAGTGGGGCCCCCAAATGAGTGTTTTTTACTTGAAAAATTACATATTACTCAAGTTGTAGGGGGCCCCCAAACAGGTCAAGCCCCCCGGGCCCCCAAAGGAAGGGAAATTCCTAGCTAGGCCCCTGGTAAACTGTTCGTTGGTATCAGTAGCCTTACAAGAAATTGTGATTATAAACCGTAACTAAGGTTAGGATATAAAATTTTCAGATTCCAGAAATAGTTTTTTTTGTGGGTGGTATGTGCAGACCTTCTTCACGGTGGTTTTCAGTTCAAAACCTTATTACATCCCTTTACGTCTTGCATTAAGTTTGCGCTAAGTCTTAATAATTTTTGTTTTCGATAGAACGTTTTATATTTAAAACCAAAACTAAATCTTAAATCAAATTAATAAGAATTCTACGTTTAAAGAATGCAAGAGGCGCGAATGTTCTATAAACAAATTAAAACAATACATACCACGTCTCCTGATACCAAGTATGACGGTATTTCAAATGTCCTATCAGTGTAAAGAAGATTGCTATACGCAAGGTTCAATTTCACCAGTTTTCTCTTAAGGTAGACGCCACTGGAGTTTGAAAAACTTAGTCCCTTGATGCCTCCAGCCATGCAGGGAGAACAGCGCGTCAAAGGCGTGTCGCACAGAAGAGCTGTACAATTCATGTGCAGAAGACAGCGCCAGGGAATCATCGTCGAAGATTTAAAGGGTTGGCCATCCTGGCATCCCTTTAGTTGAATGTTGGGATAGTACAGGAAATTCGGAGAGCAACAGAAAACTGGCTGAAAAACGAAACAGAAAATGTAAGCGGCGAGAGCAGTCTTGATACACATTGCTAATATGTAGTCTACGTTGTTGACAACACTAATGATCAATGCAACGAGATCTAACTATTTTAGCTCTAATAAGCCACATCAACAAGTATTGATTTGATCGAATATCAAAATATTGATCTGAGATTAAAAAGTTATTCCAAGCTGCCATGAAGTCGCTCTTATAATTTTTCATAATAATTAGAATCGAAGTCGTTGTCATTATTTGAAGTATCGATTTTTTTACTTCAGAAGGCAGAGCCAGCTTACGATTGTTTTGATCTATGATGTGTATAAATACCAAGGCGTGTGTTGTTTTTGTGTGTGTGTATGTTTTCATGTTCTAGTGTATTATTTTATGTGTACATTTGAATGGAGATCGAATGTTAATATAAAGATTTTTTTTTTACATCAGTGCTGAAATCAGTGCTGTATGTTTGTAATTGAGGTCACTTGTTGAAGAGCTGACCCATTGGTACATTGATACAATTGTCATTATCAGCATCATCAAACTCCATTTGAGTGAGTCTTTGAGAGGCTCAAATCCTCTCTTCCAAAAGCTTTGGACAGAAGCCCTGCCGTCTAGCGTAATGCATAAATGTCAACATACAGGTTGAGAATTTTTGGTTTCCAAGACCTGTCGAGACGGAGATTAACAAGTCTGGGACAGTCAAACAGAATATGAGGCACGGTTTCCTCTTCTTCCCCGCAGCGGGGGCACCGTGAATCGAAATTTGGCAATAGCTGTGAGAAATATTAGCCATCAGAGCAGTGACCTGTCGTGCACTCGGCTATTATAGCTTGCACAGTAATGGACAGCCTCCACCATGGGGAAGTGTTGTCAGGGTGCCTTATTGGCTCGAAGAATTCCTGGCCTTTTGTGACTTGTCCCAGTACTCAAACCATTTTTCCATTTCTGTTTTTTATTATTTTAGCCAGACCATGATGAAAACTTACAGCCTTTACAGTGGGTGAAATTTGCTCTTCCTGATGGGCCAAGGAGACTGCAATAGTGTTGACAGTAACACTTATGTGACTCGGTACCGACTGCATTATTACAGGAATGTCATAGCGTTGTTTTATGTTGTGTGAAGCCATGATGACAGTGTTGATATTAGGGGGTAGGACATGGTACAGGGCAATGCAAAGTCTGTAATACATATTTCCAGTCAGTGAGCACAACAATCTGTCTTGCCCTCAAATGTCCCTGGCTGATTTGAGAGTCAATGACTTTTAAGGTTTCACAGACTGACATGATCTCCGCATCAAAACTGCAGGTACTACCATATAATCCAAAGATTGATACGATACGTTTGATTTAAATGTGACGGTATATTAAGTGGGATGACAACGATGTCTTGATGTTACGATGAGATTGTGTTGATCAGACTATGTATTTCTGATGATATGATATTGTACTTATTTCTCTTTTAGAAAATTATCTAAATTACCAAAAAATAACGTGATAACGGAAATATTACACTAATGTCTATGGTAGAATTGAAATCTTTTTCTTTCGTTTTAAATAAATACAATGCTCTATTTCTAAATATACATACATATAGGCTACAACACAATTTAATTTAATTTTTTTTCTTCTAGTCTTAGCACTCCGAATTAAAATGAATATATTAGTCCTTTAAATACTAGGCTACCTTTTGTCCCTAGCAAAGTCCTAACTATTTTTAAAAACATACAATTAATATTTATATGATGTGAAATCTAATATATCTCTCCAATGGGGATTCTCCCTTAATGGATGAAGCCTTGGATGAAAACATTTGTTGTTGCAAAGCCCTGCATTGTTGTAAGTCCGGCAATGGTTGTAATTGGAGCCGTACAGTTTGGGGCAAGGATTTAAACATGTAGAGCTCAATGCCCATACCAGCAATGCTGACCATTTTATTTTAAATTATAAATGAATGTCTGGGATCACACTTGAGATTATTAGTCAAGGTGGATGCTGTAGGCGTTTCAAATAATATCATTGGTGGAGCAAATCGTTTCCTTGCAATCAGAATTAAAGAAAGACATTAAATCAGTGAGTTACATCCCTTACGTATTTACTACCTCGTTTTGAGGTCTTGATGATATGAGTCAGTGGCTCTACTGCCTTTCTCTTATTCTGTTTGACTACCCCGACTTGCTGATCTCCGTCTCGACATGTCTTGGAAATAAAAACTTCTCGACCTGTATGATGACATTTATGCGTTACGTAAGACAGTAGTGTTTCTGTCCAGGCCCTTTGCAAGAGTGGATTTGAACTTCTCATAGCGTCACTCAAATGGAGTTTGATGATGACGATGATGATGACTACCTTTCTCATTCCTTCGAAACCCCACACCAGTGGCGTAGCTAATGGAGGAAGAGGGAGTGGAAGCTTTTGAAAATCCCCCCGGGCCCCCACTTAGGGGGTCTCCCAAACGGGTGTCCGAAATTTGTTAGCAAATATATAAATTAATATATTTGATTGACGAATAGTGTCAACAGGTGTCTTTTTTTTTTCAACATTTATGGATTAAATTTATAACAGAGACTAAATCTTGATCTAGGTCTATCAGTACGTTGACTATGTTGACATTTTAAAAAATATTTTTCCGACAGAGAAAAGTTAAAGTTAGTTTTACATTTTAAAATGCCAATCTTTAATAAATTTGTTGCCAATTTATTTTCCTTTCGAAAGAGATCAAACATGTGCTTGAAGCAAAAATTAAGAATATTACTCTCTTTGTTGCCACGAATAGGGGCGTCCTTAGCAGTGCGCGGGACCTTGGGCGACTGTCATGTGTGGGGCCCTGAGCCGTAAGGATAAACTATATATACCGTACCACATCACGCTAAGCGGCTAATCCGTCTCTAACGATGTAACAATAACAAGACAGTATGTCCACCTTAACGCTTTGGGACTTCCTTATTTTTGTTACAAAACATAGAACATTGCGTGGCCATTGTTGTCTACTATAGGCCGCGATAAGTGTTAAATATACTGTATTGTAATTGTTCTACATAAAGAAAAATCTTTCAACTTAAAAAAGTTTAAAAAATACTCCCATGGCCATAGCCTATTGGGAAAAAAAAACAAAGGCGGAAGCAACCAATTTAAATATTTTTTTTTCGTATATTAACATCGACATACAATCGGAATTTATTAAAGAAAATGTGTGGTGATCAAGGTTGTGACATTAAAATCTCCGATCGCTGGGCCCTTCTCAAGCGCGGGGCCTGTGGTGGCTTCCCCACTTGCCACCTTGCACGCTTTTCATCCCTGCTGAGATTAACACAATAATTGTCTCCTTTTTCGAAACTGTACATGAATTTTTCAACTTTTTTTTTCCAAATTAACCCCAGAGATCCTTCCTTTTGAAGTTATTATCACATCCTTCCTTTTTAAGTTCTTAAGACTGATATCTACTAGGAACTTTAACGTGTTGCGACAGAAGTGCTGGACAGATTTCATATGGGGATGAAGGACAGATTACAAAGGCTGGAAAAAAAATGAAACCTTTTGGGTTTCTTCTTGAACCAAGACACATGTTGGATGATGACACGCTTATGACAAACTGTGTTACTTTTTCATGTTCGTATGATGGAATAAATGGCAAATCTCTTGTTCAATGATGTCATTGATGTACAAGCAGTTATCATAAACAAAACAGTAATACAATCCACAATAGACATATTGCGGAAACAGGCTTCATATGGTAATTACGTGTGCTAAGACCTTGCAACCTCCTCCGAATACCGCTAACTCAGGTTACTTCCATTGCGTCATTCCTAAAGCTCAAGTTCATCAAAAACTATCATAGAAGCACAATGACGCAATAAAGGCTTATCATGGCTTTAATATCAGTGAAGTCACAAATACAAGAAAGTATCGATGTAGATTATGTTATAAATGTCTTTGCAGCACAGAATGCACGACATGAAGAGTTATGAATTGAGATTTGTCACCCCCTCACACGAGAATATGACAGTCCCTCCGGGCCCCATTTGAGAGGGACCCCACAATGAGTGTTCGAATTTTTTTTTTTACATTAAATATTACGCAAAATTTAAGGGCCCTTAAAGAGGTCCTTTCAGCAGTGCCCCCTTAAGATGGCCGATTCCTAGCTACGCCACTAACTCACGAGGAATGTCTTAAGACTGGCAAGGAACTCCTGTATGTTGATGATGCAACTAGTGTGGCTGATTCTGATATCCAGCTACAGTACCTGGTTGACAAACTATTTGCTGCTTGCCAGAATTTCAGCTTCAACATCAGTCAAAGCAAGACTAAAATACTTGTCCAAAACACAAATACTGCACCTCAATAAGCATTAATGTCCAACCACTAGAGATTGTTGATCACTTTTGTTACCTTGGCTCCATCATATCCATCAACACTCTTCTGGATAACGACATCAAGAATATGATAGCCAAGTCAATGGTCATCATGTCACGGTTGCATAAAAGAGTCTGGGACAACATATTGCTGACTAACAGTACTAAAGCTCTAGTCTACCGGACCTGTGTATTGAACATCTTGCTATACGGAAGTGAAACGTGGTCAACCTACTCATGGCAGAAAAAAAGCTAAATGTCTTCCACCTCCGATGTCAAAGGCGGATCTTTAAAAAAATGTGGCAAGAAAAAAAAAAAAACAATGAGAAAGTGCTACGAAGAGCAGGGTGCCAGGACATCAGCTCTGTTATCAGCAGCAGACGCCTTGGCTGGCTCGGCCACGTTCGTAGAATGCCAGTAGGTCGACTCCCACAGGATATTATGTATGGCGATCTAATAGAAGGCAGTAGAGCCGCTGGTCGCCCAATTTTACGTTATACGGATGTATGCAAACGTGTCATGAAGCTCTCCAAGATCGACACCAGCAGCTGGGAAGAGGTGGCACTGGATAGATCCACATGGAGAGAGAGCATAAAGGAGGGGTCTTGGATTGCAGATGCCATACACAGCAGAAGTAGAAAAAAGGGTGAAAATGCAACGGCGCCTGGTGATTACATACGCCCAACCTGCGATCGCTACTGTATATCAATGGATTGGCCTCTTTAGTTACACAAGAGGTTGCAATGGTAAAAGATCGTCTCTTGAGACGTAAAATGCCAAACTACTACTAATGATAAGGCCTGTCTTTGAGTCCAAATATATAGAGGAATGTAATTTTTTCCCGTAGCTGCGCAGCCCTTGCCGTGACCTACATATTTTGCGACTCCTAGGTCTAGACTTTTATAATTTATCATTACTAGATTAGTGACTAGTTAGTATTTCTAGGAATAGATCTAGATGGTTCTAGATGAGATCTAACTTCAAGAAGATACAACCATATCAGCAATTCGGCCATTGGATAGACTGAGCTCTATAGCTCTATAGTCTCAGACTTATGTGCAACTGTGAACTGCATTTAGTTTTAAGAGTGGTATTTATCCGCTCGAGCAAATTTTCACTTTTAAAATACTTTTGTGCAGGCTGAAGACAATGCAGTAATTAGCCCACAAATGCATATTACTAATAAAATACTTTGAATTATTATTTAAATTTTTAGCCAGATGTAGTCATTCTATGGAATCCCTAGGCCTTAGGCAAAAGTAGGAAATAATTTTTTTTAATTTGTTTGGACGCTTCGGCCATTTTATACAATGACTAATTATTCTGTAAAAATATGAGTTTGTCATAGTGCCAGTAACATATCTATATTTACTTTTATAAAACGTTTGGCGATAAAAGGGGGGGGGATTAGAACACAAATATAATTACAAATTTAAAAAAATATATCATGTTGGTATCGGTAATGCTGTGAATATTTCATATTTTCTACAGTCTATACAAGGGGTGATAACAATTAAAATAGATTCGATTGAATAAGTTCATAGTGGTCTACCCTTTGTTCTCATAAAGTATTTTATTTTTATTCTTTCTTTTACTTTTATATTCAGATGCGAAAGCAAGCTTGACTCCATTTAATCCTTTAGGTATGGCCATTTTGACCTAGTTCGTAGGTTACATTGTAACATCAGGACATGATTATCATCTTGATCTCTTAACTCTTAATTCCCCTTATTGACAAAACAATCGTTAATTTCAGCTCGTTAAATTAAATTATTGTTTATTTCTATAAAATTTATTTTGTATTCTATAAAAATAGCATGCATTCCCCTTTAATCCTATACCAAATAAAATATTTTCTTATAATAAACGGCAAAGCTATTGAAGCTTTATCATAACAGGGGGATGAAATAGTATTGAGCAAAATGAACACGCTCGTTTAAACGTCGAAAAATAATTACGGAGAAAAAGAGTTTGTCACATTTAGCTCAAAGTTTTAGCTCCAACATTTAGCTCCAACATTTAGCTCAAACGTATGGTATTAATGTCACTATGCAAACAGGAACAAATGCCTAGCAACCCCACTTACAAGCATCCGGCATTCATTTAAGTACGTATCTAAGTACTTATCTTAGTAAAAAAATATCTTTAAATTAACATTCGAGCTCCATAAAAATATATACATAAAATAATACACATAACATGAAAACATACAAACGAGTACACAACATAAACAACAATACATGCTTCGACATTTATACATAGATGTAAGCACTCATAACCAGCGTCGGTCTTCTTAAGAGAAAAATCGTTACTTCAAAGAATGACAATGTCTTCGATTCTAATGATTTATATATTTATAAGAACCTATTCACGGCCGCTTGGTGTACATTTTTAATCACAGATCGATATTTTACTTTCTGATTAAATCCATATCTGTTGATGTAGCATACTACAGCTGTAATAACTGGATCTCCTTGCATTGAACATTAGTACTGTCTACAAAGTGAACTATATATTAAAAATGTTTATTTCGACAGTGCTCGCCCTTTACTTGTTCTGCTTGGTATTTCAGCCAGTTTTCTGTTGCTCTCCCAACTTCCTGCACTATCCCAACATTCAACTGGAGGGATGTCAGAATGGTCAAACTTTTAAAACATCGACGATGATTCCCTGGCGCTGTCTGCACCACAAGAATTGTACAGCTCTTCTGTGCGACACGCCTATGACGAGCTGCTTACCCTGCATGGCTGGAGGCATCACAAGGCTACGTTTTTCCACTTCCAGTGGCGTTTACTTTAAGAGAAAACTGGTGAAATTAAACCTTGTGTATAACTCTCTTCTTTACACGGAAAGGACATTTGAAATACCGTCATATTTAGTACCAGGAGACGTGGTAAGTACTCTTTTAGGACCTACTGTTCTGTTTAGTATATTAATAGTATGAAAACGTACAGCTCTTGTAAATCTGATTTAAGATTTAGTTTTGGTTTAAATTTAAAACGTTCTGTTAAAAAACAAAAATTGTTATGACTGCACAAACTTCAAGCATGACGTAAAGGGATATAATAAGGGTTTGAAGACAGTCAGCACATACCACACAATAAAAGACAGCCACCCACAAATAAAACTACTCCTTGATTCTACTAATTTTGTATTCTAACCCTTTTACGGCTTTATGATCTCGATTTCTTGTAAGGCTACTCATGCCAACGAGCTATTTACCTGGCGCTTTTACATTTTGTTAGCCGCTTTAGCGTTGTGTATTAAACAGATATTGACACTATATAGAAAACAGCTAAGACTTCTTGAGCGCTTTCTACAAAGGTGCTTGCTCTCCATTATGGACATACGATGGCAGGACCGCACTACAAACAGCGATGTCCTTGCGAACGCCGGTATGGACAGTATAGAGGGACTTCTTATGGTCCGACAGCTACGCTGGGCAGGGCACGTATCCCGTATGGGAGACGAACGTATGCCAAAGGCAGTCTTTTTTTGGTGAGCTAAAAGGTGGTCGACGTAACAGAGGCGCCCCACGGAAACGCTTCAAAGACCAGCTTAGGCGTCAACTTTCCTTGGTTGACATAGAAGAGAGCACCTGGCTGCATGCGGCGTCGGAACGAGACAGCTGGAGGTCACTCACGAAGGCCGCGGGATACACATTTGAGACCAAAAGAAATCTGCCGCCGAGAACAAACGCAGACGACGAAAAGAAAATCTAAACCGACCACCTGCGGACAATGGTTTTGCTTGCCCTGGATGTGGCAAAATATGTAGGTCACAGCTGGGACTGCACAGCCACGGGAAACACTGTATTCCTTACTAATCTTCGGATTCGAAGACAAGCTTATTATTATTATTATTACACAACTATGTCAAACATAAGTAACTCTCAAATAACGAAACCCAATAACACAGGCAAAAGGCCAACAATATGTTAGTCAACGCTGATACTGAATGTTAAACAAGAAGTTTAATAATAACGAAATGAACCGTCGAATGTCGTCAAGCTTAATCTCTATACTCATAAAAGCTGCCCCTCTAAAGCCGTCAAATGTAGTCTGTCTTCGTTCCGCTATTCTTCCTTAAAAGACTAGTTTTTATTAGTCATGTCATTGTCTTTAGGTCAAAACGAACTCTTTCTAGGAATCAAATAACTAATTCGTGCCATAACAGTTTTTAACTTCTGATTGACTTCGACCCATCCAATGGCCACTTCTCGGAACAAGATAATAACAATCGAATTAAAATGCTACAGAAAGATCCTAGAATCCCAGGTATCACTTACAAAGACTTCATCAGGAATGAAGAGATTGGAAACAAGATTAATACAGCTACCACTACAACGACCTTCTAGCCACTGAATAAAAACTTAAACTCTATGGCAACATCGCAACGTCCTCAGGGCTCGCAAAGACCTTCCTGCAGGGAACAGCACCAGGTAGAAGAAGAAAACCCAAACAGGGAAAACGATGGGAAACAATATTAAAGTAGGGCAGGCCTGTCTTTAAATGAAATTCTATTAAACGCAAAAAACAGAAAGAAATCGTGTGTGGATGGGGCAACATATGTGATCCAATGAGCTCCTTTCACCATTCCTCTTTGCCTTAAATTTAATATATTTGCATTCCTTAAAGTTATTTACCCATCGCTTTCTCTTTCTACCTTTTCTTCTTTTTTTTCTGGTACTGTTCCCTGAAGAATGGTTCTGGAGAGCAATGATTCCTTTTTAATTTATCCATCAAGTTTTATTCAGCGTTTTGTTTTTTGGACAGCTGTTTGCAGATCAACATAATAAAAATTTATCATAGCGATACTGTTTTGAATCTCCTCACTTGTAATACGTTCTTTGCAGTTGATACTTAGTATCCTACTGTAGCATCTCGTTTCTTTATTATTCTTCTCCTCTTTGATTCTTTAGTTAGCGTCCTAGATTTGCAATATTCAAGAATGTGGCCACGATCAAGGACTCATTCTACTTCGGGGATATGTATTTGTATTTTCAGATTTTCGTTTTGTATTTTGCTAGTGCTACTTTGAATCGTCCTGTTCTGGCCTTCGTTGGAAACGATAGCTCTGGGTATATCTTGTGATACTTGCCTACTTTCGCATTCAATATTGATGTCCATTTTAAAGTCCTGTTGGCTATTGCATGCAATTAATTGAAATCAAGTTTGAAATACGAATTGACAATTTAAAAAACAATGGGAAGCGCACCACTGACAATAATATATTACACTAGCACAATGGTTAATAGCGTTTTCCTTCCACCAGCTAGTAGCAGCCCCAACGTCGTCAAATTGTCCAAAAAGATTCGAGATAAATCCATTTTATGAAACTTTTGACCCCGGTAAGGATTTTTTTTCTATCTCGTGGCCAGGATAAACAATGGGCTATTCATCAACCGTTGTTTGGAGGCCCCCATCAACTACACTTTACTAGATGATCATTCCATCATATCAGTATGTTCAAGGGTCACGGTACCTTAAGCCAATGCAGTGGACGTTCCCATCCTTTGCGAATGCGAGGTCAGAGGCAGAGCCCACAATGAAACAAACTCTATACGCCTCTATCATCTAAATATGTCATATTGTATTTCTGAAGCTTAAAGTTTATGTAATTTTTTTTTATAACTTTTTGGATACTTTTTTTTTTTTTAAATACTATTTATTTTGCAGATTTATATGAGAGCCACTCTCCTGAAATACGACACTATCACCATAAACCTGTTTAAAGATAGTCAAATTTACTATCATGCCAGAGCTAGGTGTGAAGGCTATTGTGCAGAGACCATTACCTGTGATTCGCTAAAATGCGGCCCAAAATTTTACGTTGTCAACATCTACAACAACGGGTTTTGGGAAAGTGAGATCAGAACATATCAGTACGACTTGGTGGTAAACCAAGTATTTGAGTGGCACATTTTGATCAACGCCCTGTCTGTGGACTGGTACATCAACAGAGAATACATCTGTAGATATGACACGACAACAACATACAGGCCTGTGCTTATACAGGTAGGAGGCACTGCACAGGTCCACGAACTGAGTGTGTAGCTGATTAAGTACGCAACGAAAGTGTTTTTTTTTTATTTTCTAAATGACAGCAGTGCCTGATTTTAGTAAGTGAGGGACCTGGGCAGAATTTTTGTGGAAGCCTATACCAAATCTTATGTAAATGCACTTTGAAATATCAATAAAACTTTAAACGTCTCGTAATTCTATACAAAGAAATGGAGTTGTTGAAAATTTAAACCGTTATCCTATATATACTAAATAGTGAGGCCCCTTTTAAGTGTTTCACGTAATATAAAAGAAGTGTGGTGGCTGATCGGTCAGGGGATTGGCTTCCGGGGATCTCCGGTTCGATACTGGTGAAGCTAGGATTTCGAATATTGTGTACCTGATTTTATTCGGAAAAAAAAGGAAAGGCGCTTGTTAGTCGTGCTGGCTACATGACATCCTAGTCAACCGTGAGCCATGAAAATAGATGATCATTACATCACCATCCCAATACATCGTATAGTCCGAAAAGGTCTCAAGAGAAGTGTAAACATTTGTTTTATGAGCTTATGATTGTCAGAGCAGAAGATTATAAAATTAACTAATTAGAAAAGAAAATGTTTTGTGTTCTCTTATGTTCTACGTTGTTTTTTCTTCTTCTAGATTTTGCAATTTTTAACACTGTAGAACGAGAGACAAGATTATATCGACGTCTTTCAGTAAATGTGTCACAAGCTTCATGTTAAATAGTTATTGGAATGTATTATTAAAATGATGATATTTCGTGGGCGCTTCATTCTTTAGTGATTTCGGCTTATTTTTGTTTAAAGCTTATATCAACCCTACTATGTTCGTCTATCTAGCCAATATTTGTAAGCGTTTTTTTTCCCCGACCCCAATCTTAAATCTATCTGCAATTTTGTACAATTTTTCTATTGCAAAAGAGAATGAATGAAAAAAAAAATGATGATTATTTAACAAACTATTGGTAATAAATTTCTTTTTTTTTCATATCTCAAACAAGGGAAAGAAAAGTAATTGACTAAAGTAGTAGTATAAGCTGATTTAGTCCCCTTTGAATTAGGCTGCTGTCTCACGCTTAGTGAAAAAAAAATGTAGAAGAAAAAAAAAATATAACTATACAATCTTCAATGTTCATAGAGTCTTCGCTAGCAGAGTGGTTACTGCGTTGGCTTGAAAAGCCTGAGAATTTTCTCGGTCGTTCCATTGTTTTAAATGTGTATAAATGCTTTTTTAATTGTAAGTATAGATCTATTCTAAATTTAAATACTTGTCGGATCCTAATTATTTCATACAAATACGTTAGATATAAGCTATGTTTTTTGTAAGTTTTTAATAATGTATATCTTGTTGAAGTTTTTCGTTGGTAAAGAAACTTTAGTTTTCTTTTTATCACAGCTCTCTTTATCTTTTACTTCTATATTACTCGTTTACAATTACCTTATGTTATGTCTAGGTGTCCCTGGGTGGGCTGTGAGTTTCGAAATAACAAAAACACCAGATCAAACTAACACATAGAAACTTTAATCAACTTTACTGCATCTCACAAGCTGGACTCTCTCTGACAACTGACACACTTCCGGTCATTCGCTCAGATATAAAAATAGATTATACATTCATACACACATTCATCCGTGACACTTTTACCTTAACATGTATTTGCGTCAACACAGTGAAATACACAGGGCCGGCGTTAGGGCACTGTAACCTATGCGGCCGCAGTGGACTCCGCACTTTTATAGCCCCTCGCTCACACATATTGTAAAGTATTAAATGAAACCATTATTAACAGGGTTTTTCGTGGCCTCCTGATTTCCCAGAAGCTCATGGAAATATCATGAAATTGCAAATCATACGAAAAAAAAAATAATGAAAATCTCTTACGAATTGTCCTGAAAAATAGACAAAATTGTCATTTTGGTGTGCCATTAAATCATGGAACTATACTAATGGAACACCAGCTCCTAGTTTTTACTAGCAGAGTGCCGTCGCGCATCTTTTTTAGCGCATGGTGCAATGTGGCGAAAATCATGATGATGCCAAAGAAGAAATTTACTCTGCCAGTCACCAAGACTGACCTGCAATGAGAGTAAAACTTTCCTACGCTTAATTTGATTAGATCTCTAAAAAATTTATCCATTTTCTCACAATGCTGTGTAATATATAAAATTTTCCTGAATAAGGGATCGTCACAAAAAATATTTTTTTAAGGCCACCCCATAAAAATAGCTGTTTTCAGTACTTCCACAGTTGGGTATTTTACACAAAATCTGGAATTTTCTTTTATGTAAATCTAATCATTATCATCTGTCCCGCGTAACCAAATCCTCCACTTTTCCAGGTCACCAGTTGTTCTTAACAAGATATTAAGAGAGAGAGGCTGGTCCATTATTTGCGTTGTCCATCCAGCTTTTCTTCTGACAACCCTTTTTTTTTTTTTCGTTATCTCTCCTGAAGGATAATTTTTGAAAGTTAGTCTTACAAAATACAATTCCAAACCAACCCATGCAGTTATCGTATTTTCACAGTATTGAAGAGTCCTCCTTTTTGCCAACCAGAGTGTTGACTGACCAAAGTAACCAATTCATTTGTCTGATTCTGTTTATAGTAAATATTCATAACTAGATCTTTTATATAATAATATTTTTTTAAATAATATGATCAATTATAGGCTAATAGACATACTTTAATAGATCTAATAAATGATTAACGCGGACCTAACAAAATGGGTATATTAATACTTAAATCTGGGTATTTTACATTTCGAAGGCGCATTTTTTAAAAACCGAAACATAATCTATAGAATAAATAATAGAATCTAGAGCTTCAACACATAGACTTAGATCTAGATCTATTTCAAGTTAAAATAAATAAACCATAGATCTAAAATTCATAAGATCCACTCTATTTTTTCTTTAGACCTAGACCATCTTGATTCTAGATCATCTTTTTTGAAGTAATGTCCGTATTTAGTAATATAACGGATGATATTATTATAAGATACCGTACTAAAGGCGTACTTAGTCGACTTAGCGTACTTAGACTTAAACTCATAGAGTTAGACAGACCATAGTATGGTCCATACTATATAGTTAGTACTATACTTATAAATACATTACATGAGAATAATGAGATCAATATAAATATATATAGATCTATATTTATAATATTATATAGATTAGATCTAGTCACATATAATTATATATATAAATTATAGGCCTATAGATCTAGATTCTAGTGTAGAATACTCAAGATAAAGATCTATTGATTGTCTATCTACTCCACTTTCACATCACACCAATATACAGACAGTGAATGAAACGAATCGCTCTGATTATAATTTTATACCTATAGATCTACTAGTCTATAATCATAATCATCATAGATAATATTAATAATCTAGATCTATAATCATATTGCCCTATTTATTCAATTGTCAATAGGCCTATATCTGAGGCCCAGGAATGCGCCCCGGAGAGGACACTCTGGTGCTGCTGCAAAGTGACCAAAGCCAGTGACTCATCTCGGCGCATCCATTGTCTTCCGAGACAGAAGGAGCCATATACAATAGGCCTATAGTCAAGCTAGTGACTACTAGTGGAACGTAAAATTGAAGGTTTAATACTGTATTATAGTATTATGTTACTTTGTATGTTTGTAACTTGTGTATGTCACTGTCTCAATTGTGATAATTGATATCATCAGCATTTTTAAACATAAAAAAGTAAACATAAATCTAGATATCTATCATATAGTATTATAAATATACTGGTAACTTTAAAAACTTTAGCATTGATTGATTTTAATTGATCAGCCTTATAGACTAGATCTTGCATCTCTAGTCTACATGTAGTATGTACTAGACTCTAACATGTGTATGTAAACATTTGTAGATCTTGGAATTGGATCTAAATTCACCTTCCTAAAGTGTCTCAAAAGTCTGTAGCTGATTTGAGAGGCCTAACGAGGCAAGTCTAGTTATCTAGCTGTCTCTTGATCTATCTACTTAAATGAGCATAACCATAGTGTAGTCAAATCTTGACAACTAGTCTTCTATAATAATTAGTTCTAGATCTATATCCAGTTTAGATAAATTTAGATTTAAATTATAAAACTATTTTATTAGCTAAAATACTAAAATTATTATGAAGATTTAATTATAGAATCTAGACTAGTTATATGTGTACATAATATAAATATAAATATATATATATATATAATTTATGCCAGGCCTCAACCTCATATATCCAAATCTATTGGTAAAACTTACCTTTTTACCCAATCTATCTATACAAGACAATTTATTATCCATGCCTCACCTACACCCCATAAACATTTAATAATCATTTCTAAATAATTTATTATCCATTCCATGCCATACCCAGACCCAGTTCATTAGACATATATTTTCAATGATGTGGTGTCAAGTGGGATGTATCCCCTGAAATTCAGTAAAATGTAAAACTCATAGATCTATTTATTTATTTGCTATGACACTCTGATCAACTTGGACTTGTGATTCATATATATAATTATAAATTATATATGTTTCTTATCAGACTTAATGAAATTTTGGTGCATTTTATACCTGTAATAAAGCTACAAAAGTATCATAATTTGTGTTCTAACCATTGGTATTTTTCTTGGCAACATTTCTGATCTAGTCTGTGATAAATTATAAATTTAAAAAAAATGTTTGTAATGTTTCAGTTATTTACAAGTAGAACCATGGCAACCAGTTCTGATGATGTACCAGAATGGCTCAAGGATCATACTTATTAAATGCTATTTCTACTCTCTGGGCAGACCATAATAATATTGGCACCCATTCAATATTTAATGTAAGTACTACTATACAATTTTTATTTTAGTTACCATCTAATAGATGTTTTGTGAAATGTGTGATTTTCATGGTCAAGCAACATCCAAATATCTGGGATGGAATTTAATATTTTCCTCTATTTTTTTTTTATAAAACTCTTAAGCAAAACCATCTTTCATGAATGCCTAATATACCTTGGCTGATATGCAGGCCATTCCTTTACGGTAGAATAAACTGTTAGACTAAATTAGGCAAAAGTATTTCTGATAATTTGTTTGTTTGATACAACAATGTAGCCTATTCAATTTAATATTATTTTTTTAATTTTAATGTTATCAAAAGAAATTAGCCAATATGCCTAATTGTATAATTACAGTTATGCTTGGAAATGCAAGAAAAAGGCATGCATTCCTGAAAAGTCAATGATTGGTTGAACCTCGTAAAGGTAAGGTGATGTTACTGCAATTTTTCCCTGTGCACTTTTCTCAATTGCTGAAGTACTATTGCTGAAGTACTTGTATTTTTTAAAAACTAATTTTCCATGAAAATGTAAATCATAATATATGTTATAGCTGCTTTTAGATGAGTGCAATGTAAATCAAATTAACTAAATATCTGCCTTCACCCATAGTAATAATTCATTACTTTTAAGGTCAGGACTATGCCAGTGTCTACACATTAACTCAGTAGCTCATTTTAGGTACAGATTATTTTTAGAAAAGCACACTTATATAATTATACTTAATGACATATATTTTTAGCATGGTCAACACTTGTATCACACATGTTTTTTAATAATTTTTTTTAATACCGGTACTTGTATTTTTTTTTTACTAGATAACTTTCTGTTATGAGAAAAGATGAGATTCTTGGACTCCTGCATAGCACCACCAGAAAAGAAAATCCCATCATGTTGCAAAATAAAAGTCTTGGACCAATTTTAATAAGTTATATTATATTGTAAGCTCTCTCTATATTTTTGTATATCCTGTCATCAGCCAACCGGTTTGGATATAGTACCTTTAAAAATGTTTGAGATTCTACTAGAAAACTATTAATCTGAGCCCCATTAAAACAAGAGGGAGTGCCGTGGATGATTGGTAAAGCACTTGGCTTCTGAACTGATAGTTTCTGGGTTTGAATAAGATTGGGATTTTTAATTTAAGTTAATTTTTAAAGCTACTCTGAGTCCCCCAAGATCTAATGGATATCTGGCATTAGTTAGGAATAAGTACAGGCGCTTTTGGGATCCGTGGCTAAATGGTTAAGTCATGGGTTTGAATCTCTGTGAAGACTCAGATTTTTAATTTTGAGATTTTTAGGATGCCCCTGAGTCCACCCAACTCTGACAGGTACCTGACTTTCATTTGGAAAGTAAAGATGGTTGGTTGTTGTGATGGCCACATGACACTCTGACCAAAGGATCAAGTGACCTTAACATCATCTGCCCTATAGACTATGAGGTCTGAAATGGGAACTTTTTCTAAAGGTGGTTGGTTGTTGTGCTGGCTACATGACACCTTTGCTAACCAAGGGGCACAGAAACAGATAAACTTTATATCATCTGCCCCATAGATAGCAAGATATGTAAGGGAAATTTTACTTTTTTAAAATTAAAATAAAAATCTAAGAAAATGATGGCAAAAAAAATTAATTAATTAAATATTCTTAGTGCCTAT
>JADKLZ010081101.1:2802723-2839034 GCA_021533235.1 Biomphalaria straminea | reverse complement strand
ATGGATAGATAGATAGATAGATAGATAGATAGATAGATAGATAGATAGATAGATAGATAGATAGATAGATAGATAGAGGGATAGATGGATACATATATATATATATTAATATATATATATATTGATTAATTGATTGATAGATAGATAGATAGATAGATAGATAGATAGATAGATAGATAGATAGATAGATTGATCTATTTCTATTTTTGTTAGTACGAAAGATCTACTTACCAAGTCTGAATTTTAATCCAATACTAAACTATCCTGTGTTTTACCCGTGTATATCGTGTGACGTTAAACTTAGTCAAGGCCGAGGCAAAATAAAACTTTCAATCTATGAATACAATCACTCTGTTTTTACATTGTCATATAGTGACATTTATATGTCACGCCTGGTATTTGTCTTCTGCTTCAAGTTCTGCGTTGTTGTTAGTCACACAGGAGTTCTAGGGCGACATTTAGTTTCTATTTCAAACACGCACCCGTTTGTTTTGTGTCTAAGACTGAGGTATTAGAAAAAGCATATGTGTGTGCATGTGTGTGCGTGCGCGCGTTTGTGTCTGTGTGCGTGTGTTTGAGCGAGAGAAAGACGAAAAGCAAACAAATAAAAAGAACTTAAAAAAATAACAAAGATTATATAAGGAAAAAGAGCGCACAATCACTGCCACTTTTCTCAAAGCTGAAAGGTTTATCTCTCATTTGTCAATATAAAACAAAATTATTGATTAACTAATTGTATTTCAACTATTTATTTGTTACTATAATAATTGAGCAAAGTTTTAACTTGATTCAAGAATGGAGAGTAATAAAAAAAAATAAGTGTCAAAGAATAGCTACCAAACAGACGGGATGAGTTGACGGCTCGTGGGTGGTGCCCCAAACCGTCGAATAGATAAATTGAAAGCTGTAAGTTAATTGAGATTTAATATGCATTATTTGATATACCGCGTTCCGGGTATCCGATTTTAAATGGATTTATTGTTTCAAGAATGTAATACATTTATGTTCAGGATTAATGTTCAATGTTTAGGAAAATGTAGCGCAACTTCTTCAAGTCTAGATCTAAAAGCCTATAATTGAAATATTTTTTAACTTAACTTATAAACCATTATTCATTCAGTGGATGGGGAAGCGGTTGGGTGAATACCGTTTAATTTTTAAAATCTAAATTTCATTACTCATCAATAGAAAAACCATCGATCTATAAATAGTGTAAAGAAGGTAGTGTCTTTTAGGAAATTATTCTTAAAGATTTTATGTTTACATTCATCATCTTCTTTTTCTAGCCATCTTGCTGCTCAGCTGTAAGTTCTTTTGCAGACTGTCCCATGGAAAAATAGTGTGCTGTTCTCTTCAGTTGTTCTGCACTGCCATGTTTTGGTTATGTTAGGCTGTAGTGGAAGAAGTGTTACCCATTGGTTGAGCCACTCCTCTCTGTGGTTGTTGACTACCATTGACCTTAGGGTGAGGTTTATGTTTACATAAATATGGCATGTTTTCCATTTTTTAAAAATGTATTACAAAATGTATTATTGCATTGCAAAATGTAAAATTTTAATTAGCCATTTCGTTTTCTTTAGGAAACCCTGGTGATGGATCTATAATATTTTCCAAATGCATTTTGTTGTCATTTAAAATGCAAATGCAAACATTTTGTTAACTTTGGGAGATTTGTTTTCATATTATTCCCTGAGCAGCTTTACTTATTCGAATTGCAGTTCTATATTAGATACCCAAACATTTTTATGAATTGTAATTATTTCAATGGAAAATAAACATTTTCTTAAAAACTGGGCAGTTCTTCACTTCCGTTATTTTTTTTTTTCTGATACTTGGCCCAGCAGAAATAAAAATAATGCACAAACTGTAATGATTGGTAAACAAATATAAGTAAAAGTGACTCAGAGATCTAGTGTGTTGGTGAATAAACAAGTCTATCAAAACAGGAACTCTTTTGTTTAAATCGACATATGGAAGTTGGAAGGAAGAGAGTTATATACATGACCTTGACAGATCCAAAAAAACGAAGGGGTAGTATGATTAGCAACCTAGAAAACAATGTGGTAGACAATGTGTTAGAGTTAGACAATGTGGTTGACAATGTGGTTGACAATGTGGTTGACAATGTGGTAGACAATGTGGTTAACAATGTGGTAGTCAATGTGGTTAAAATGTGATAGACACTATGGTAGGCAATGCGGTTGACAATATGATTGATAATGTAGTAGACAATGTGGTAGACAATGTGGTTGACAATGTGGTAGACAATGTGGTTGACAATGTGGTTGACAATGTGGTTGACAATGTGGTTAAAAATTTATATAGTAGATCCTGTTGCTAACACTGTGGTTGATAATGTAGATACTAGATTTTAATAAATAATTTAGAATAATATTTGTTAAGCTTTCCAAACATGATCCTTGACATGTGAGGTGAACTTTCTTTCTCTGTCGTATGTACAGCTAAAAGGTTGAGAAAAAGTTCTAGAGTCTCCATGTCAACCAGGAGATACGTTGAAAGCAAAAATCATATATATATATACTTATATATAAATAAATGTTTAAAATTAAATCGTATCTTGAGTTACGGAGAGAAGTGGTGCTTGATCGCTGTTTTTTTCTCTAAATATTTCCAGGGCTATCTTCCATTACCTTTTTCCTGTTTCTCTACATACACAATTTATTACAACTAAATCATCAACTAATTGGGAAATGTTTTTGATTGATTCGTGGGTTGTAACTGTCGTTATATAACTGTGTCAAGTTTTAACATAATCTAATAATTCGAAGTAGGAGAATACTTTGCATGGATTGTGGTTAAGATAATAAGGATATCTGTATTACAAGATATTCAGATTAACTTATCTCATTCGTTGCTGCAAGTATTGCTCTACATATAGACACCACTCTCTCTCTCTCTCTATCTCTCTGTCTCTCTCTCTCTCTGTCTCTCTCTCTGTGTCTCTCTCACTCTCTCTCTCTCTCTGTCTCTCTCTCTCTCTTTGCCTGTCTCTCTCTGCCCCTCTCTCTCTCTCTGTCTCTCTCTCTGTCTCTCTTAGTCTCTCTCTGTCTCTCTGTCTCTCTCTCTCTCTCTGTCTGTCTCTCTCTCTTTGCCTCTCTCTCTCTCTCTCTCTGCCCCCTCTCTCTCTCTCTCACTCTCTTTCTGTCTCTCTCTCTGTCTCTCTCTCTTTCTCTCTGCCTGTCTCTCTCTCTGCCTCTCTCTCTCTCTCTCTCTCTGCCTCTCTCTCTGTCTCTCTCTCTCTGCCTCTCTTTCTCTCTCTGTCTCTCTCTATCTCTCTCTCTCTCTATCTCTCTCTCTCTCTCTCCATATATATATGTAACGAAAAGACGCTAAAAACATATATGCACACTATATTTCGTAGGCGTGGTGGATGAGTGGTAAAGCGCTTGGCTTCTGAAACGGATGTCCCGGATTCAAATCCTGTTGAAGACTGGGATTTTTATTTCTTTTATTTCTTTCCTTGGGCACGTCTGAGTTTACCCACCTCAGACATTAGTTGGGGAAAAGTAAAGGCGGTTGGTTGTTGTGCTGGCCACATGACACCCTTGTTAACCGTAGGTCACAGAATCAGATGACCTTTACATCATTTGCCCTAAAGACCACAAGGTCTGAAAGGTTACTTTACTACTCGTTATTTCACAGAATGATACGAATTTAAAGCACGTATTTGTCATAGGAATCTTTTATTTTACCTTTGAATCAAAGCTGAATAGTGATTGCATGCGCAATTAACATGGACAGCGCTGCCGCACTTAGTTGTATAGAGTTTGATTAAATATTTTAAATGTTCACAGTTTGAGAATGCCACTTTTTCTATTTGTGTTGACGCCATTTTTTTTCTATTTTAATTTTGTGTATTTTTTTTTCCTTTCTAGCTTTGTCATAATTTGGTTTGAATTAATTTGACAACTCCTTGTTTGGGTTTGCATTTCGTCATCTTAGGGTTCATAGACCAGCCTTGTCTCTTCCGAACCTAGATTTCCCTGGTTTGAACCCTTTCGAAGTCTAGGACTTTAATATTGGGATCTTTAGGGCTTCATTAAGTCCACCCATCTCAAGGGGGTACCAGATGTTAGTAAATGCGGTTGACTCATTGTGTTGGTCACAAGACCATACAAGTTCTGAAACTAAGTCTATCCTACAGGAACTGAAATTCTGTGTGTTCATGTGTATGATAGTCGTAATTACGAATTCTTGCAAAGCTTATTTTTAACTCACTCTGTCTGTCTGTCAGGTGCATATTTCTATCGCGTTATTTCTCCCACGACCATTCACAAATCAAATAGAAACTTTACACATTATTTTTTTATTTAACCAAAGAAAATATGAAAAAAAAAAGCAACAAATTATTTGTAATTAATCATTTTGTAAAGTAAAAATTCTTCATTATTGAGCTATAAATGTGTAGTTCTTTCTCTCATATAAGCTTTGCTTTTTAAAGAAATATTGTAGTATGCTTGCTTAAAATATAAAACAAAGCTACTTAGTTTTTGTAATAGGCACTGGGAACTTAACTAAACTAATTGTTTACCATAAACATTAATGTTTTCACCAAAAGCAATCTTCAAGATAAAGCATTACTAAGAGACGGAAGAAGGTAATTAGTGATCATTTATTCTTGTATATGCAAAATATAAATAACATTTTTATTCAGAGTAAAATTGCTTAATTTTGTGTCATGGTCAAATGATTAAGAATGAATAAATAAAATGAAAATAGAGTTAAATGAAATTAAATTATTTTACATAATTGAGTATCAGTCAGGTAATAAAATAAAAACATATACAACAAGAAATACGTAGCATAAGGACAAGTTACAGTAATTGTTAATCGTAATGATATTAAGGTAGTTTAACTGTAGTTCAACATAAAGACACATCTTTCCAATGTGTGCTAGAGCGAATTAGTACAAATGCTTCTTTTTCCCTAGTGCCAATGACTAGGCAGAATTTAAATCATTTGTTAACATGCATAACTAGATACATGACGCGTAGGAAGTAATCATCTTCTTTTTTTTAAAAGAAACGTCTGTATTGTATAAGATAACACAGCAATAATTGGAACATGAAATTATGTATGTCAATGAAGGTAAATTGTTTGTGTTCACAGCAATAAATGGAACATGAAATTATTTATGTCACTGAATGTAGATTGTTTGTGTACACAGCAATAAATGGAACATGAAATTATTTATGTCACTGAATGTAGATTGTTTGTGTACACAGCAATAAATGGAACATGAAATTATGTATGTCAGTGAAGGTAAATTGTTTTTGTTGGCGGATGTTCTGACATAATCCTAAACCTTTCTTAAAAAGCTGCATAACTTAGACTTTAGACTAATCATGGGGTTGGTCCCTAGTGCTACATCTATTGTAACATTATTATTTTATCTGTGCAAAGCGAGTCGTCTTAGCGCAGTTAGCATTCTCCACGTGTGCGCCACCTTTTGTGGGCTTTTTTGTGGGCTTGTTTTCTCCTTACAAGCCCACAAAAAAAAGAAACTAAGGTTTCCTTTCTAAAATGATAATCAGCTCAAATGAAATCCTGAGTATTCAATCCTTTACCTTAGTGGTTCCCAAAGCTTTTGTCTCGTAGACCCCTTGCCATAATTTCTGCTTAACTTATATTGCATTTCTGCAATTAAAAAAAAAATATTCTAACTGTAATAAGTCGAAAAATTAGAAAGTAATTTACAGCTATATTGTAAGTTAGACAGATCTTTTTATTGATAAAATTCAAAGTTAAAACACCTAAATAACAATTAATATATATTACTGGAATCACCAAATACATTGGAAATGTGTTTTCAAGCACATAGGTTCATCATACGTTGCTATGGGCGTTATATTTCATATATGACTTTATTGTTTTAGACTTTCTTGCTATATGAAGCAGTCCTTCAAATATTAATTATTAATTAACTTATAAATTTGCCAAAATTATCATTGTAAAATTGTTCGCAATGAGTCTCTCTTGTATTTTTTGATCATTCACGTCTGTATCAAATATTAGGTCCGCGGAACTGTTTTCATGAACAAGAACGAAGGCGAGTTACTGGCGCCTTAAACTGTAAGCTTTAAGACTGATTAGCCTTGGCTTGCAAACAACCTCGAAGAATGAAAACTTAATTTAAACGTCTGCTGCCTTGCATGTATAGCCAAACACGGCGACCCTTAGGCAGTTTGATGTACACAACGCTACACACTCTTAAAGTCTGCAAGCCCACTGATCGCAAACTAGGTAGATCTATGTCGTTTGCAAAGAATTACAAAAGCATAGGAAATTTTAAATCTTGTAACTCATAGCACCGATGTGCCATAGAACTGTAATTTGTTTTAATATCAGTTGTAGGTTGGTGTATATAAATATATATTTTTAAAACTACTTCTACAAAACTGATAAAATTAATGTTTTATATATAGTGTTGTCCATATTTGGCTATAGGTAAAGAGATTTTGTAAGATGCCCACAAACAACCATCTTCTCTTTGTGATGTTGAAGAAAGGTTTTGTGAGCCTATTCTGAACTGTATTTTTGAGAGTGCGAAAATTTTTAAAAACTTTTTTGTTTCCTGATTGGCATCATCTCAAATGATCCCCAGCGTAATTAGTTTCATAGCGTCGTAAAAATGCACTTAATTTAAACAGCTACTTTTTTTACAAGGAAGGAATAAATCCCAATTTTAAATAATCAAAGCTGTAAAATTCACATGTTTTTTTTTTTGTTACACATTATTTAAATGTAGTCAAAATCAAGATATTTAAATTAGTATTGAAATTAAATACAATTTTTCGTTTGATGAGAAGTATAAATATTTAAAGGATTAGCTAAGGTACAAATGAAATAATTACATTAATGGTATCTGAGAATTAAAGTCACGACCTAATAAAATTAAATCCACTATCGTATACCACATGGAGATTTCATAGACTCCCAATTCATATTTTCCCTCTCGTAGCCCTCTTGGGGTCTGTAAACATCACTTTGGGAATCACTGCTCACCTTATTACTTAACATGATCAGAATTAAAACATCAAATTGTGGAAAAAGTTTACCAATAATACATATCTATTTACACTGATATTTTCCGTCTTGGTCTTTCAGAATGGTCATCCCAGGTTTCGGACAGCAAACAGTGTCCGTCTTTTCATCACAGGCTTGTGCCACGTACAGACCATGGACATTGCAGTCTGTGCATCTCTGACACTCTCCTTCGTTAAAGTCTTCGAACCTCTGCTCCACACGGAAATAGTGTTTGCTGCACCCTATAACCGTGTCGTGAGTCGAGGTACAGTTTTCTAAGATAACTTCGTGGTTGAACCTTTCGGGTCGCGTGCATGGTTGACAGGAGATGAACTTGTGGTTGTCGTGAGACATGAATGTCCCGAGAGGACAAGGAGCGCAAGACGAGGTTGGTTTCTGTTGGTCTCTTTGTAGGTATGTCCCTTTCTGACACACAAAATTTTCTTCCGCATAACAGACAGGGATGCTTAGAGTCAATACAAATAAAGGGGTCCACTTGAACATTTTCTGTCGCTGTACAAATAAAAATAATTTTAAAAAATCATGACCGCATTTAATGTTTTATGAATTTTTTTTTCATACTTATGATAAATGTCTGTAAATTGGATTTATTGGATACAATTTCTGTTTCGCCCCCCCCAAAAAAAAAAAACAAAATGTTTATCTATCTGTCTACCCCGGGACGGATATCCTTTAGACAAAATAAGAAAAAGACATGCAATATCTCGATTTACATAGGGCCACAAGAGGATTTCATATCTATAATTGAATAAGGTCTTTTAAGGTCTAAATACGGTACTACTACTACTACTTTCTATCTATCTATCTATCTATCTATCTATCTATCTATCTATCTATCTATCTATCTATCTATCTATCTATCTATCTATCTGACTGACTGTCTGTCTGTCTGTCTGTCTGTGTGTCTGTCTATCTATCTATCTATCTATCTATCTATCTAACTATCTACCTGATACCAAGATTAAGTCCAGAGAGCATAATAAACGACCAATCAGTCAAGTAGACTATATATGTTAAAACACTATCACATATATTGAGTAAATAAATATTGTTATACAAAAACAAGGTGTCCATACATTAGAACCATATATTATTTATATAGGCTGTGCGTTATATAATAGAATTCAGGTTATTATTGCTTTTGTTCAACAATATTATCAAGCTAAACAATTTATGGTACATACCTTTGAGAACTAGAAATATAAAGCTTCTTTTTCCTTCGAAATTGCGTTGTTAATATCTAGACAAGTTGAATAGCACTAAATATAATAAGGGATGATGATACATATAAAAATAAATGTTTTCTAATTAACTCTTAAATCATTTTATAATATGACTCTATCAATGGGAAACTAAAACTGAGAAAATAAATTTTTCCATTCATTCTATTTTTAACGTAGTATTTATTTCCCTATTTTTCGGAAAAACCCGTAATTATGTCATTATGTTATCGGTGTTGAGGTTATAGTTATCTATACAATAGTTATCGTAAATATAGGCCTACATAACAATCCAGATTTATTATGATTTTTTAAATGAATATTTAATTTGATATAATATATATTTAATATGACAAGGGTAAAATGATAAACTAGTTTCAGTTACATTCTAACAAGTTAGACCATTGATCTATTAGTCAGATGGAGATAGGGTTAGGGCTTATCTAGCTTATCTGCTTCTATTGACCATTGTTAACCAGGGTGTCATGTGTCCAGCTCAAAGACCAACCGCCTTTTTTTCCACAACTAATTTCATGTAGTAATTGGGGTCGGTTGGACTCAGAGGCGTCTTTAAAAATTTGATATTAAAAATGCCAGTGTTAGCTGGGACTAAAATCCGAAACTTGTTGACCATACAGCCAACACGCTATCTAGGTTATGTGACTTATGTCACATTAAATGTCACATTTATGTTGATTGTCATTTTCTGTTTCTCTCTCGCTTTATTTTTATCCTTCTCTCTTAATCTTTTCTCTCTCTTTCTCTCTTCTTCCCCTCTCTCCCTCTCCTTGATTCTCTCTCTCTTTTTCTCTCTCAGTCTCTTTCTTTCTCTTTCTCTCTCCTTCTCTCTCTCTTTCCTCTCTCTTCCACTTCCTCTTCGTTTCAAGACTTTTTTCTCCTATTTCTCTTTTCTCTTAATCTTTTCTCTCTCATTCTCTCTTTGTTTCTCTCTCTCATTCTCTCGTCATCCCTCTCTCCCTCTCCTTGTTTCTCTTTCTCTCTCCTTCTCTCTCTCTTTCCTCTCTCAACCACTTCCTCTGCGTAGCTAGAAAATTTCCATCGTTTCGGGGCCTCGGGGGACTGACCTCTTTGGGGGCCCTACATTTTTGCGTAATACTTAATTTTTAATGTAAAACATCCGGGGGGATTTTTCGAATTCTCACCCTCCTCCCCCTCCCTAGCTACGCCACTGCGCTGGACTCAATAAGGGAAGCCAACACTAGACGCTAGATGAATCAGGCTCTTTGATAGCACATAGCGACATAGCACAGGTTACACACAACGATACAATAGGAACTTTCTTAGCTAAGGGGAATAATTCTACATATCAATAGCTAATAAATACACATACAGAAATTGTGCACGATTATATTACAGAGAATAAGTAATGTCAGACGCTTTAAAAAAATGCAAAGCATAATTCTTAGCATTAAAAATAATGGCTCTATGCCGTACGTTACTAATAATATCCGTTATTTTTTTTCTCATTAAAAATCTATTAATGGCAAACGGAAATTCGAACAAATACTTATAAATCTTACAGTAAGCACTAAGACATAACGTACATAAGAGGAGCAGTACAGTTGATAATACAGCACATTTAGATTGTGATTTATGTTTATCATCTTATCATTTCTTTTTATCAGTTATCACCAAGAGGTGAGTGTCACAGATCACTTTGATAAAGGTTTGATTCAAAATAGTGCAAATTGTGTTAAACTGTTGATAATATAAGTTCAACTTAGCAATTTTAGCTGTTTGGCCGCGCGAAGCTTGTTAACTGTATTATTAGCTTAGTTTAGCCCAATTTGTTAGATTTCAGAAATGCCATGACATAACATATTAGATATAATTAGCTGTTGTGTAATTTGATGTAAAAATAACTATCATCTCAACTAAAATAAAGTTAGCACTATTTAATTTTTTGTTAGTTATTGTTCAAATTCTCTATTAAATCAGAAAAAAATTCCACAAAATCACGTCATTGTCTTGGACTTAAAACATTATAAAAGTGCGTAGACCCACCCGTGACCTCAATATATTGCAAAAATGACACATACAAAGCAGTTATCTAATGGAGTCATCTAGTTTCATGCTATTAGTGTCTTATGAAAATGTCCTCTGTGACAGCTTTTCTTTGTGTCTAGAAAAATTTGTATTTGTAAAAACTATTCTCCTATAAATCAGTTAATATCTTGTATTAGAATTTTACAGCACCTATTCTAAAACAAAAACCTAATATATAAAGCAGCTTGTCTACTTTATACCAATCATACATCCATAGGAACATATAATACATAAAGATTTTTTGCAGTAGCGCACCCCTGGACCGTCTGGACCTCAAACAAAGGGGTCATGGGTGGGCCCATATGTCACGGTCCTTCTTTTGACTTTGCTGATGTGATCTAAAGGGACACTTCGCGTTAAGTTTGGCACCAACTCAGTTGCAAAAGCTTCCAGATGGATCTTCATAGTTGATACTCCCAACGCCTAAGGGGCTTCACTCCTGATTTTTTCGCGAGGTCGTCTCCTGAAGCCTTACTACCGAGTTTATAACTTCTGTAAACTGTATTATTAAGGGTCGAGCTTACCATCGTTTCAATCTTATGCTTAAAAAAGGACTCAGGGGCCCTATGCAAAACTGATTGCGCGGGGCCTAGTCTGTGTGGGAATAATGACAATAAGTGAAAATAAGATTTTTTATAACTAAAAAATTCGACTTTGAATTTTATTCATTCTTTACTACGTTAAAAATTGCGATCTGTAGGCCTACTTTACGAACCCTGTAACCAATGGCATATTTATATTATATATTATATATAAAAGTATATATTATATATAAAAGTAAATAAACTATTGGAACTTCCGATTAAGATATAAATTCGCCTGATTATTACATATCACATGAAAGCTGACAATATGTTTATTCTTTTATCGCACGTAGTAGTGACGTTTTCCGCAATGAATAACACCAACAAATGACAGCGAAAGCGAACAAAAACTCCCTTTCCCCAGCCTGATTTGAGCGGCGAGTTCCTCTTCCTGCCACCATGTCTGACAGGTGGTGAGACTCGGGGTTAAACTTAAAGTATGATTTTGCTTCACTTCCAGTGGACTCGGACACTCTGGGCTCGCGGACTAGAGACGCGGCCGAAGTCCGCACCACTGGGACCTCCGTCGTTTTCCTTTACTGTGCAAGGCTGACCGTTCGGGACACGCCATTTATGTAACAGTCCCTTGAGGGACGGCGCCTAAACGTTGACAGATCGCTGCGCTCCGTTTTTTTTTTTCACAACCCAATGCAATGATGATGCTCATTCACCCTGTTAGACACTCCCACGGGAGCCTTGTTTCGCTACCCTTTGGCCTAGTTGTCCCCACATACGACTGTTTCCACCCGGGCGCCACGATGATGCAGGGAAGAAAACCCGGGTTTTTTTTCCAACCAGGCCCGTCCGTATGTTGGGTACACAATAAGACGGTCATAATTCCTATACTTTACCGCCATCTACCGCAAGCAACTCAAAGTAGGACCCCAAGTGAAGAACTGTGTGAAAGGAAAGTTTAGTTTAGCGAAGGTTTCTCCTCCCTTATCTTCACGAGCAACGCGTGTTGCTAGAACTTTCTTTTGGGGTAGTCCACTGAAGAAAACTTTTCTCTTTTCTATTACCAAAACATTATGATTGATCTACAAAACGTGCATTTACATTCTTCATTAATCTTATCTATCTACTAGCATTATATTACCCGCAGCTTGCTGGACATAATATGGGTATTACTGATCAAGTGGATTGGATGCAGATCTAAGTCAAAACTTTTTGTAATTTTTTTCATGAAAATGAAAGTAGATTTAGAAAATGGGTATACCCGTTCAGTCGTTTATATTATATTAATTTGTAATTTAAAAAATACTTTGAAAATTTGATTTACCCGATTTTTAAAAATGTTTCGTCCTTTAATATATATATATATATATATATATATATATATATATATATTATATTTTTAGGCCTTTGGGTTATGGGAGGGACATTAAACTTACACTGCGGTCTCTATACGATCTAAAGAACATTTGCGCCAAGTTTTATCAAGATGGATAAAATGGTTTTGATTTCTATGCCGGACATATGTACATACATACATAAATACATTCATACTTTCTGCTTTATTGTATAGTTTACTGACAATTTAATTTTAAATGTGTATGTTAATTATATTTTTTATTTTGTCTTTTCATCAGGTTTTGTCAACGTTTTCTGCACTGCAGCTGAAACTCATTCACAAGAAACTGATTTAACAACGCAAGAAATTAAAAAAAAAATACTTTTTTTAGACAATTTGTTAAAATGAAGAGAACACTCTTAAATAATGATAGACAATCAGAATATATAATTTTGACATTAAATTTCATCATGGAAAATCATGACTCCAGTTCCTACTTTTATCTCTGTCTTTACTATCATTCATATATGTCATCCCATAACAATAATTGAGATACATGGCCAAGATGATGCTTTTAACAACGATAATTGTTATCGCTGCAGCTCTAGCGTCTTTAAATGCTAGGCCGCTAGATGAAGGAACTAACTCATCACTTTGTGGAATCGATCAGTTTGTCGAGATGGTGAATGACACAGTTGTTTGCAGGCCATGCCCAGTGGATGCCATCATCAATGTGAGCCAGCACAATGTCACATTGTGCGCAGGAAGAGAGAGGAAGTTAGATCTCTCAGACTACTGGAACTTCCAAGCCAGCAAAGTTCATGCACTCTTCTTTGTATTAGGCATGATAATAGCGACTATTACAGTTATCATCCTTGCCTTTTTCTTTTGTGGATGGCTGATATTCTGTCCTAAGAATAATACTCCTGTTTATACAATTCTCAAAAATTACGATTATACTGGAGAGCCCAAACAATGCAAATTTAAAGAAGAAAGAACATATTTGGAAAAGGGAAACTGGAACAAGATTCCAAAAAACTGACCAAGAAAAAATATTTCTTATTTAACATTTACAACATTTATATCTCACATGAGAAATTTTGAATATCCTACTTTGTTGATGCAATACTAGAGATTTTATTAGAACTATATAGCTCACTTATCTCTTAATCCTGTACACTCCCATAGGGCTTCAAACACACCTCTCCACCAAAATCGGTTCTGAGCATCTTTCTTCATCTGCTTCCATGTCATTCCAGTTCTGTCGGCTACACTGATGACTTACCTCTCCCAGAACTATATAGCTTGTGAATTTTTTTTTTATTCGTTATATGAACTATTATGAGTCACTAATTGACTATAGAGACATTAAATGGGTTTGGAGACAGAAAGGTTTTGAGGTTGTCTCAGACAGAAAGGGGAGTGTTCTTGACACTTTAGGTTCAAATTGTATTTAGTAAAATCGGATTGAGTTGACGTACTCAAGCCCAGCTGACCATAGCTGTGATGTTTCTTTTCAGATACCAAAATATATAAAGGGGGCGCGGCTGCTGGTTAAGCGCTTGAATTTTAAACCTGGGGTCCTGGGTGTCTCTGAGTCCAACCAACTATAATGGATACCTGACTTTAGTTGCTCTATGTGCTGGCCATATGACACCCTGGCAATTGAAACAGATGATATTCACATCATGTGCCCCGTAAATCGCAATGTCTGAAAGGGACACTTTACTTACCGAAATATATAATTATAATTTTAAATAAAAATTGTGTGATTACTTTACCTTGCACACCGCCATTCAATTTAGTGCACAAGGCGCATTTTGGCACGAGCACTGCTCGAGGCTAGAATGAGAAATCTGACAATGGAGTGCCACCTAAGTCCAGAACTTAGGCTATGCTCAAGGCAGACATTGTAATTCTTGTTTTTGTGTTGTCGTTTAAATCAATACCTTTCCTAGTGTAGTTAACTCCTTTAAATGTATTACATTTTAAATATGAAAATATCAATTTATAGTAGTTTTTTTGCTTATTTGTATATTTATATATCTTAATTGTAGTATACAGTGTCAAAGTCATGTGTGCGTAGAGTGAATATTTATTTCTTTGTTGATATTTTGGTATGATATTTATATCCCTTTGTTTAGGTACTCCCAAGTTATGAACGTGAATAGTCTTGCACGTGTTATGAACTGAATGTTTTATTTTTTCTTAAATGTAAGAGAGAGTGTCTTAGTTAGTGAGGCCTTGTTCCCATTCCAGGAAGGTTGGACAGTTGTTTCCTGGTTCTGGTGTTTCTGCGTTAATATTTTCTAAGAGTGTTGCTGTCATTATGCATTTTGTTTTATATTAAAGTTATTTTTCTTTTCCTGGATAGCTGGTGTTTCTAGTGGTGTTTATTATTATTAATTAACTTTTCTTAAGTAACCCATTAAGCCAAGTGAGAAAGAACCTAAAAAAATGCTTTTAGAGCTTGTGATCTTTAGGGCATTCGATTCTGCGGCCTATGGTTAACGAGGGTGTCATGTGACCAGCACACGATCAACCGCCTTTACTTTTCCCCAACTAATGTCAGGTACCCATTAGAGCTGGGTCGACTCAGAGGCGCCCAAAGTTCCGAAATCAAAATCCCAGTCTTCACCAGGATTCGAACACGGGACCCTCGTTCAGAAGCCAAGCGCATTACCGTTTTGCCACCGCGCCTCCTGAGAAAGAACTTGACATATACTAATTTTTTCGTTGCTTGTTATGTGAAATACCTGAATAAATCGAAGTACCTTGACTTTTTTTTATGTTGATCGTATGTTGTTTCTGTAGCTACTATATGTTTGTTGTATGTTGATAATGTCTCTATTGTGAGTTACTTATGTGTTGATTTGTTTTTGATATTGTGATATTACATGATTCCACTAATGTAGAAGAGAGCCCCTGGAGCATTGAGTAAGAAACAGCTTGAGATGCCTCACGTTACACGTGGGAAACACATCTAAGACCAAACGCAAAGTTTCTGTAAAAGGCTCTTCAAAACGGCGAAAGGAACATACCGCCAGACAATATGTCAATGCTGAGTGTTTCGAAATATGTAGATTACAGGTAGGTCTGCTAGGTAATCCAAGTGATATATTGTTGAAGACAAGCTTCATTATATATAACGATTTTATAAATAGACAGCATAGTGGAACACAATAAATCTATCTTTTTTCAACAATAAAATGTAACTTTTTGGAGGGCGTGGTGGTCGAACGGTTTAGCGCCTGCCTTCCGAACCTGAGGTCCTGGGTTCGAATCCCGGTGAAGACTGAGATTTCGAATTTCGGGATTTTTAGGGCGCCCCTGAGTCCACCCAACTCTAATGGGTAACTAACTTTAGTTGGGGAAAGTGAAGGCGGTTGGTCGTTGTGCTGGTCACATGACACCCTGCTAGTTAACCGTTGGCAGAAGAAACAGATGACCTTAAACATCATCTGCCCCTTAGATAGTAATGTCTTAAGGGGACATAAAAAATAAAAATGTACATTTTGTTTATTTAATAATGTATTTACAATTTCATCACTTTTGGAAGTAATAAGGTTCGGTAACGTTAACGGATATGGCTGCAATGCGTATTCAAGAACATATAGTACAGTCTATGGCCACCGTCAGTCGCGAAGCGACTATGGATCATCTCATGGAAATGAGATAAATGCCTGGGCATAAGCTGTGGTCGGAACGATGTCGCCCACACATCAGTTCCCCCCTCTCCACGCAGCTGATGTATCAAAAGGAACGGCAGTGCCGATACAGTTTGGGGTCAGCAGCGTCGCAGGTTCTGCCAGAGTGTAGCACTGGGTACTGAAAAACACTGTAGGGTCGCCAGCTCCTGTACAGTACAGTAATGATGGTTTTAATTGTAACAAACGTATTCTTTCATTACCTGTTTATCTTCTTGAAAATTTAATAATTTTAATAAACTCTCTATTTATAAGTTTACTTTTATACCCTAGCGACCGTTCTAAAGTATTTTTTAAAATTTAAAATTTGCGGTGTCAACGTGATTGTACTTCATATATATCATTCATGCTGCACAAAGTAGGTAAGGGAGATAAATTTTTGATGACACAGTCACTGCTATTATTATGATTAGCTCCCTTAAAGACGCGAAAAAATGGATTAATTAAAAATAAGGTTTCGTTAGTCGGTGGCTTGGCGCAAGTAAATTAAATTACAGGCGTTAAAAAGACATGTTTACGTTGCTCAATGTCCATTTGTTAATCAGTCCTGCATATTAATCAACATTAGTTGATTTTATTAATGGTAGCTAAATGTGAATATTCGTTTGCGAACACGTGTATGGGACTGTTTAGAACAGTGGTTCCCAAACTTTTTTGTCTCGTGGACCCCTTGACATGTTTTCTGGTTTTCCTTGAACCCCTCTGTTTAAGTTATATTGAATTTTAAAAATTCATCAATTTCAAATTACACATTTTGTTTAAATAATTTCCAACCAGAGACATGAGGTGTGAAAAAGTAATTTAAAACTACATTTTAAGTTAAATTCATTTTTTTTTACAATAAATTTATTAACAAAGTTGAATTTTAAACCCATTAAGTAACAGTTAATATGTATCGTTTACTATCACTAAACACACTGGAAACTTTTTTTGTTTTTAAAGGTTTACAAGCTCGACTTCATTGCTACGGAGATTATTTTTCATATTGAAATTTGTTGTTTTAGTATAAGGTTTCAGAAAGAGCTTGTTTTTCGTGGATTTCTTGATCCATAATAATTTGAATAAAAAAAATACATCATTACCAGACAAGGTTGGCTCGGCCAGCTCTATAGAGAAATATATTGTTTGCAGAAATATGTTGTTTGCAAGACTTAATTAGAAGAAAGAAATATTTAGTTATATTCCAAAAGAGCTCAAGAATTTAGTGAACTCTTATACAATACCATTGCTCTAACAGAGTTTTCATGGATTGTTCTCAGAAAGCCACCACAAACGAAGGAGCTGGAATACTTATTAAATGGCCCAATGGAGAAAAAATAATTTAAAAATCAAGATCATTATAACTAATGAGCTCTATGACAACCACAGAGAAGAAATAGAAGCACTGCATCATAAAAATTGGCACATTAGCACTTTCTTGTTTGACTAGGTAGTAATGAGGTTCAATTTTAAATACTTAACGCTGTACAGTCTACATTTCTTTTTGTTAAAGTTATAACTAGACCAAACTACACTATGCAAATATAGTTATTAAATTAAATAAAAAAAAATTCACACATACATCACGCACTCTTTTGTGCTGAGAATTAGTTCTGCTGTAATTTGGTCCTCTCCTGGTGCTTTGTGATTAAACTGATAAATGTTGATGGTTGGGATATTTTCTTTATGTTTTTAAAAAGGATGTTTTTCCTAATCCAAGCTCCATCAGTTGTTACCCTTGAAATCTACAAGCCAACCCAACTCTTTCAACACAGTTTTTCATAGCATTGAATAAATACTGGGCTGGGCTTGGGTCTTTTACTGAATTTATGGAGATATTACTATTAAATAATATCTTCGTTGACTTTTTCGAAGGACTTTTAGAGACAATGTTTCTTTAGCCTTTTAATTATAAGTTATAAGAATTAAAAGTTTCAATAACTTATATAGATATTTACAATTATCAATTTTTAATATATTTGCATTTTATATGTGGAATGTGTAGGCACACTTGATTTATATAGGTTTTTATCGGGCCGCATAAAACACTTCGGCGGGCTGGATGTGACCTGCCGTTCATAATTTGCCCACCCCTGCTATAGAGTCTTGGTTTGCAATTTTTTTATATTAGTTAGCAGGTCAACGTTGAGTCGAATCGATGTAGTAACACTATCACTTATCTCTTCGTTTGTAATGCCACAAAGTTTAGAAAATCAATGACGACATTGCAGATTATAAGTATCTAATTTACAGATACGACTGCATTAACACACTGTTTCGTAAAGGATAAAAATTACCAACTTTTTTTAAAATTACGTCTGTAATTTACAAGTTAAACATAATTAGCAATTTTTGATGTAGGGCTCCGCAAAGCTCCACGACTTCATAACACACATCTTTGTTAGATGTGTGAACAGCGCCGCCTTGACCATAGGCAAACTAAGCACACGAGTAGGGAATTGGATTGGTGGTGACCTCGCAAAACACTCAAAAGAAAATGTTTTCAGAGAACAAAAATTGCGAAACAGGATCAATTCTCAAGCGTAGGAGAACTCTAATGCTGTATGTTTATTAGCCTAGCTCTAAGTCTCTAAAGTCTAATGCTATAATTCTTGAGTCATTCAAGACTGTTTAGATCTGCTTATTCGACTACCTATGTTCAAAGACCATTGATACCTCGTTTAGTGAAATGTCGAAACGATATTTTTAGTCTGGTGATCATGACTCGTCCATGAAGTACATGCATGCTGTTGGCGCTATATAAACTTAACTTATTTGTTAATGTAGATATAAATATAGAAATGTTTTAAATTCATTACTTTTTTTTCTTAGTACCACCCTTTTAAATTCACCTAGGGCTTTCCTTTACCGAAGGCCGGCTCTGCTATGAAAGTAGTTTATACAAATATATACAAATATTTTTAGCACAACCTTCTAAGTTCCTGATATGTAATATATGTCAGGAGGGGTATGTTGTTAAATTATATTTTTATATTTATGTTATATTAAATTTAATTTTCAATGTAAAATACACTTATTTCGGGGCCCCCCTCACGTTGGGGACGGGGGGGATTTTCAAATTCTCCTCCCCCTCCCTAGCTACGCCACTGCTCAACGTAGTGCCCAACGAGGAGCTTTTTGCTGGATGTGATGGTCTAGCTTGCCACTTGCAATACTTCTTGCTAGTACTTGCTTTAGGGAGTCCACTGAAGGCAAATTTTCTCTGTTTCGTTACTAAAACGTTATGTTTGATCTACAAAACATTTGTATTCATTAATTTGATCTCTCTGTTACAGATAATTTAATTTTGAAATGTTTATATTTTTAACTTGGTCTTTTCATTAGGTTTTTTTCTATGCCTTCTGCACTGCGACTGAAACTAATCTACAAGAAATTAATTTAACAGCGCAACAGATTTAAAAAAAATAATAATATTTTTTTAGACAATTTGTTAAAATGAAAATAAAATAAATCTAGTTAAAAATGATAGACAATCAGATGATATTATTTTGACATTACATTTCATCATTGATAATCGTGACACCAGTTCCTACTTTTATCTTTGGCTTTACTATCATCCATTTATGTCATTCCACAACAATAATTGAAATACATAGCCATGATGATGCTTAATTTAGTAACGTTATTTATTATCGCTGCAGCTGTAGCATCTTTAAATGCTAAACCGCTAGATGAAGGAACTAACTCATCACTTTGTGGAATCGATCAGTTTGTCGAGATGGTGAATGACACAGTTGTTTGCAGGCCATGTGCAGTTAATGCCCTCATCAATGTGAGCCAGCACAATGTCACGGTGTGCGAAGGATGAGAGAGGAAGCTTGATCTCTCAGACTACTGGAACTTCCAAGCCAGTGACTTATATGTACTCGTGTTTCCAGCATGTATTATTGTAGCAACTGCTCTTGTTATCTTGTTTTCCTATATCTTTTGTGGAAGACTGATACTTGGTCTGAAGAATGTGAATGACACTCAAGCCAAACCACTTAGAACTAATGTTATTGGATCGAAGCCGAAGCAACCAAAAAAGTGTATTTCGATACCGGGGATCATTAACAATTCTTTAAAGGCAACATTAAATAAAATACTTTGCCATTGGCAATTAGCAATTCCGAAAAATACTCTAACACTAACCGGGAAACAAAAACCTTATTAAGGTTTAAATAAAAGAAATATATAATTCATATTGCGAATTTGGAAATGATTTGTACATTCAATAATATATTAATAGATTCATTAATCAGAAGTAACTAGCGAGTAATAATGCAGATAGTAAGTTTGAATACTGTGTATCATGGGCAATGGATTGATTTGAACTAAATAAAAGTTTCGGGGGAGTTCAGAGTGGAAGGTTTTTGTAACTTCGAAGTTCATGGATATTTAGTAAAAAATCATTCAGTTGATGCTCTATGTCAGCCGCTCTGATTATAGTTCTATTGTTTTATGCCACCAAAATGTATCGTATGACTACTGTTAAAAGCTAAAGTTAAAATATTTATAAACAAATATCTGTAGAAATTATTTTTTATAAATATTATTATAACTTTGTTATTTTGTAATAGATGTTTACAATATTGTAATAAAAGCAAAATATGTAGATCACACGTAGAACTGTGTAGCAGTTTCAAAATACTTTACTAGGATTATGCAGACAAAATGTAGTATTAGTTATGAAAATGTCTAGGTAATAAAGTATTATTTTAAGGACATTATGTGTATGTTTTTACTTTATAGTTATATTATTTATATTTATAAACTAATAAACTATAAGTATGATGATTTGAAATAAACTACAAAGTTAATACAATGATATTTATACAATGATGTTCAAGGGAATAATGTGAATGATAATGTATCAGAAATATATAAGAATACTAGCTAAATTTTACCCGGCTTTGCTCGGGTTTTTTTTTTTTTTTCTACAAATAGCATGCATTTAGTCTCTTTGAATAATCAATAATGACGTGAACAAAAAAGATGATAATTTTAAAAATAAATCAATTCATCCACTGCTGTGTGTGAGAAAGAAGAGCTAAGTCGTCTGCAAAGTGTAGGTCATCTAACTGTTTCCACAGTGTCAACTGTATACCGTTCTGCTTCTGGTCAGTTACTGTTTTCATGATCCAATCTATGTCTAGTAGAAATAAGAAGGAAAATAGTAAACAGCCTTGTCTCACTCATGTTTGGACTTCAAATGCCTCTGTCAGTTGTCTGCCATGCACTACTATGCAAGTTATCCCTTCATATGACTTCTTGAAGATGTTATAATTTTTTTCAGGCACTCCATTGTGCCTCTGTCAGTTGTCTGCCATACACTACTATGCAAGTTATCCCTTCATATGACTTCTTGATGATGTTATTGATTTTTTCAGGCACTCCATTGTGTCTCAAAAGTCTCCAGAGGGTCCATCTGTCCACACTGTCTAATGCCTTCTCATAGTCTATAAAACTGACGTAGATAGGGGAGTTCCATTCCATGGACTGTTCCAAAATTATACGTAGTGTTGCTATCTGATCTGTACATGATCTCTCCTTTCGAAAGCCGGCTTGTTGGTCACGGAGTAGTGGGTCTACAGCATCTTTCATTTGGTTTAACAGAATGCAATTAAACACTTTCCCTGGAATGGACAGTAGTGTTATCCCTCGATAGTTAGAGCAGGAACTAAGATCGCCTTTCTTTGGGAGCTTGATGAGATAGCCTTCCTTCCAATCTGGTGGCACTTCTTTTTTCCATATTTTTAGAAATATAAGAGTTCCAGCCTCCAAATGAGAAGAAAGTAGTTTATTAGATCTAGGTCAATCTAGGTCATCAATGAAATGAAAGCTTTTAGATCTAATTTTAAAATAGTTATTGTTAATTAAAAGTATAGTCATGTATATAAGAGAGTATGCTATATTGAACTCTCATTGATTTTAATAAAAAAAAAACGCAAAATAGAGCTTAATTATTCAAAGGTATACATCTGTTTTTATTTTTGTGTAGCTATGTAAGTTCATGACCCCTTGACGCGTCGCCTTGGTGACAAAAAAAAAAACCGCGATAAAATATATTTTATAATTTAAGCGAACGCGTGAATGCAACTGTTAATATAACATTGTTAGTTTAATTTTATTTAGATCTAGATCTTGATTCTTAAAAGAAAATTGAATGCCTTCGTAATCTATAACTAAAAACTCTAAACTTTTGTTGACCTCGATCTAAATCAGTATGTAGGTCAACAACATTCACTTGTATAGTGCGGGATGATGCAAGAAGAGAAGAAATGTTGTTAACACGTATGTAAATTAATGTGTAGCAATGTGTCAAGAGGTATCTCTACGCGGCGAGAGTGATGGTTCGCGACTTATGGAAAAGTATGTCAACTCAAGACGTTTAACGCTATTTACATTTAGAACGAACGATTTTATTTTATGTAAAAAATGTTTTGTAAACTCAAATTTGAAGGTTAATTAAATTAATAATGAAATAAATAGACCCATACGCCTCATATATCCTTTATATAATAGATAATAGAGACATAATTCTAATAGACTGTAAATAGTGATTAGATGGCGATACAATGAAATTATTGTAATATATGATTTCGCAACAATGAAACTTTATTAATGCTTTATAATGGGAAACGGGTATATTTTTTTTTAGAAAAATTTTATACCCTATTATTTTTTACAATGAGAAGTTGATAGAGAGAGAGCGAGAGAGAGAGAGGGAGAGAGAGAAAGAAAGAGAGATAAAGAAAGAAGAGAAATGAGAAAGAAATTAGTGAGATTAAGAGAGTGAGAGCCCTAATTTTTCTTTTTCACTTCTCTTCTAATCGTCATCATTTTTTACACCTTTTTTACGTTCCATTACTTCGCCTCTGCATTTCTAAATATTGCTTTATCTGCTTCTCTTTCGTTGTATTTCATTACTCAAGGACGTATCTTTTGAATTCAAATATAATTTAAAATCTTATTTTTGTTATTTCTAAAGCTAGACCTTTTAAAATTGTTAGAGTAACATATAAATGATATTCTATAATAAGTAATGCTGAAAAAAAAAGTTTTCTTAAATGATGTTTGCCATATTGTTTTTTTTTTTTGTATACAAATTAAAACTCAGAATTTTGTAAAAACTATTGATCAGAATTACATGAAATTAAATTAAAACATAAGATATAAAGATTCTCTAAATAGCATTAAAGCTAGAATTATTGATTTAAGCATGTTTAATTTTTTTCTAATTTTTGAATTTTTAGTATATTTTTTACATAAAAAATAGGATAAATATTAATTAAAATTATTTATTAAGAAAAAAAAAGTAAATAAATAAAAAAACCTCTTTGATCGAGTAAAGTAAATGATGTCTTTAATGAGTGTTTAAAATTTCATTAAAATCTATCAAAGTAGTTTAGGACAATTTCTTCGTAAAGTATAATGACATTTGCAAAAACTGACATTTTGAGAAAAATGAGTTTAAAGAATATATTTTATATAGAATTTGTCTACAATACTGTCATAACAATAGCATAAAACATGTTTTAGGCACAGAATTAAGCAATGAAAATGATTGTATTGTGATGAAAAATGATCGCTCTACTTAATTATGTTATTAGTTAAAAATCGATATCCTAGACCCAAAATTTGATTTTCTCTAGGGATACCTCCCATTAAAATAAAAAAAAAAAACATATAGAGAGAGCAATTTCCTGGGATGAACTGAATGAATCCATATCCGCCTTAAAAATCTATAAATAAAATATATGATCTAGTCACACATCGCAATTAATATATTTAAGGCCTATAATTGAATATGTCTATCTTTCAGAGAATGATTACAGTGGCATGAATATTCCTTACATTCTAGATCTATATTGTTTAAAAAAAAAGTTTTTCATTTACTTGATTTTAATAGCTAAGAATTGTTATTTCGATACATTTACAGTCTAAACTGTGATTTTCCGTGTTTGGCCTATTTGTACTAGAGAACAACATAATTTACAATGATTATGAGCTATGTCGCCCTAGATTATTAAATAGACTTTTACGATTCTCTTCGAATTGACCATAAAGATTCATTCTTACTTACATTTCAAAGATAACGCTTCGATTTAGACATGAACATAGAAAACACAGTCTTTTAATTTGAGATACTAGAGTAACACCTTTCGTAAAAATATCCAAAAGTAAATTAGTAATTATACATAAAACACTGAACCATACAAAGACAAAATCTAATAAAATATTAAAAAAGACACTAAGATAAAGGTACATTCCTCATTCCATATACTAGGACAAATGTGTATAAAAGCTCTTTCTTCCATAGTGTTATTGCAGCATGAAATAGGTTTACTGAGCTAGCCAGGAAAACCAATGACTTGGCAGATTTAAAGTCATTGGTTAATATGCATGACTAGATGCATGACGCGTAGGTCGTAATCATCTTCTTTTTTAAAGTAACGTCTGTATTATATAAAATACGAAGAGATTTAGATCTAGTACTAGATTATATATAAAATCATTCGTCGCTAAGGTCTTTGCATTCAGGTAAACAATTTTTATAAAACAGCACCATCGAAGCACTATTAAAGTAGGAGCTGATATATTTAGATAATACTAGATCTACAAATGGAAAAGTATATTGTTTAAAATTGTTCTATGCATCTAATTATCTTATCTTATTATATAAAATACAGACGTCGCTTCAAAACAATGCGTATGCGTAATGTAATTAGTATTCTCGATAAAGCCACGCTTTATGGGTGTATCCAAATCCGCACTATTTTTATTCACAAAATAGCATAGACTCATAGACATATATAAATGTTGATTGAAAGGAAGTAACTTCATGTAACTTGAAAACATGTATATCTATTCAATTCGGATTTCCGAATTGTGAATAATTATAAAATTGCATAAACTTCAGTCCTAGATATTAAATTAAACAAAATTTATAGAAAGTACACACAATTGCAATTCACAAATATTTGTTTCATAAAACTCTCTTATCGGCCAGTCTATATTTATTTAGTTTTATGCTTTTACTTTACAAAAGATTTTAATAATTTCCGGAGATTTCCAGGAATTTTTCGTATGCCTATATTTAATAACATTTCAGGAGATTTCCAGGGACTCCTGGTAAATCAAGAGGCCACGGGAAATCTGTCATATGTTATAAAATTGTTTAATTTAATAATTTATACACCTAAAAATTAGCACGGGTCCTAAGAAAGTGCGGGACCCACTGAAGTTGCATATGTTGCAGTGCCTAAGGCCTGCCCTGCAAAATAGCGGCGTATGCTAAGTGCCGGTCGACTAGTAAATTAATAATAATAATATAAACATATCAAAGGAGACTAACATTTCGTTTGCTGCTTACTTAAAACAATAAAGATATTTTTAAAAAATAGGAAGGCTTGTTGTGATCTTACTTGGATTCTGCTTGACACATAACAAACTTCTTTCAATAACTCAAAGAGACGCCAGATATAAATTAAAAACAAAATATAACTTTAACAAAAATAATCAGGATAACTGTAGTTGTAGACAACCCATCAGATGCTAGCTAGTAAAGATAGGCTATACCCAATTATCAAAACCTACTTCTATATTATTCATTCCGTACGACTAGGCTCCACAACTAAGGTATCTGTTTCCGCATCGTCTGGTTTGGTAGGTTTATTGAAATTATTGTCATATTTTTTTGTACGCTGTTGATTTCTATATTTAAATAGTATTATAACGCAAATAACAATAACAATAACAATAAACACTACTAACACTATTACTGCAATAACGCAGCCGTCGGAACTGCTAGATTTTTTCACGTTGCCAATCAGTTCTTCTGAGTCTGTTGAAGTTGAGTCCGAAGACAAGCTGTATCTAGATATTTTCTCAATCGTATGATCTGAAGATAAGAAAAGACATTTAAAAGAAATCAAATTATACAAAAAAAAAATTGAAATAAAAAAAACAACTAATAAACTCTATGGTGTAAATTCAAATTCGACTTTCCAAAATAGAAGGCCGACGTGCTTTGCCGCTGTACTATTTGAGTATTTATAAAAATAGTTTTATTAGTCTTTATTTCTTTACTAGTCGACCGGCGGAATGCCATACGCCGCTATTTTGCAGGGCAGGCCTTAGGCAATATGCGACCGTATTGGGTCCCGCACTTTTTTTGGACCCGTACTAATTTTTAGATTTATAAATTATTAAATTAAACCATTTTATAACATATAACACATTTCCCGTGGCCTCTTGATTTACCAGGAGCCCCTGGAAATCTCCTGAAATGTTATTAAATATACGCCTACGAAAAAGTCCTGAAAATCTCCGGACATTATTAAAATCTTTTGCATTGTAAAAATAAAGTAAACAAAAAAAATGTGCTATGCTATTTAGTGAATGAAAATAGTGCGGATTGGATTTGGATACATGATTTTCCATTCACACCATTCTGCACTATGGGATCTTCCCATTTACTTGGTATAAGTAAAGCGAATGCGTGAATTAACGAATAACAAATTCTATGAATGGAGCTAGAAATAACCAATTGACCTTAATTTACGCGATATTAAGAATAGAGTTGCACTCATGTAACAATGCTTTAGAAAAACAAATTTGAATGTTAATTTGATTAAAATATGAAATGAATGGACTATAATTAGTATGTTCATGTGCTAAAGCATGAAACTATCTTTGCGAAGAGAAGTTCTATAATCTTAGAGTCGAATTCGAGTTTTAGATCTAGATCTAGAACTAGGAATAGAGAGATGAGTTACCTTTCGTAATCATGTCTAATGAACAAATATGCGTAATTAAAGTACTTCTAAAGTGAAATCTGAGAGTAGACTATATCTGTGTATTGTTGTTCTAGTTTCAATAGTCTTACGACACAATAATCTGGAAATACTTTTAATATTATGAGAAAAATTGAGAAGAAGAGAATTATATAAACACCACTTTCATTCACAAAATAGTGCGGATTGGGATGCACCAATTTCTATTCACACCGCGTGCTTCGCCATGGGATCCAATCGTAGAAAAACTTGTGTTTTTTTTTTTGCACGATATTGTAGTTTGGGACTAACAGATAAAGATACTTGCTACATTTTCAAAATAAAAGAGTTTGTTTTAATAGTGCTATTCAAAGATTAATACACCTAAAATAAAATTTAAATAACAAATTTATATGAGTGATTACTGTTCCAAATTCAGTCGTCAAAATATAAGATATCACAATTCGCCAATTAATTATTAACACTTACCTTGTAAGTGTGACTTAGGAGAAGTTGTAGTTATAATTAGTATGCAGCAGTAATCCCCATGCGTAGACCCATTGAGACAGTCTGTACTACTATTCTTTTCATCAAGCCTCATTTCCGGCCCTGGGCAGCATATAGCATCTCTTGTGGCCTTGCATTGCTCTACTTCGTGCATATCCCTCTCCTTGCATTGAGTACATTTCTGACATACCGGTGGATGTCCATTCTCGTTGTATGTCCCATTCTTACATACGACGATTGAGTTGTGTGTGGCGTTGCATTCTTGTAGCAACAATTTATCTCCGTTTTCTTTGTCACATAATTTACATTCTGTATTGGAATGATTTACTTCATCCATGTAATAACCTTCTGAGCACTTCTCGCAGCCATGGCCGGATAAATACTGGCCGGCTTGGCATTGAGCCAGGTATATGGGCAGTGGCATCATAGAGAAAGCCAGAGCAAACAGGAAAATATAATTCTTTTGAAATGTTGTCATATTTATTTTACAATTTTCTTCCGTATTAAAGCAAGGTGTTGACTTTAGCCCATTTCCTTTGAAGTTTAAAATAGTATTTTTATCTATTCAATCAATGTAATTATAATTATCTGCAAATGAAAAAAAGAAAGTGTTAATTAATGTGAAAAAAAAATGATATAAGGACATAAGATGTACTTTGGAGTATGCGAAAAAAAACATGTTTTTTCAAATCTTCAATATATTTGTCGAAATGTATTAACTAATTTAAATAATATTATAGTGTGACCTATATATTTTGTCACAAAGGACACAATTAAGACTGTACCTCTCTTCGAGGTCATTTCTTCTTTACTTCTTTACCTAATACAAAACTATCATGTGTTACAAATTTACTTTATCAAGAAAAAAAAAAGAAAAACAACATTATCTACACTCAACTAGATCTATCAAAAGTAACCCTCAACCCTCAACAGCAACTTCGATTATATTATTTACTTTATTACTATTAAAAAGTTATTGATGGGAAAAAAATATATAAAAATATAAATTGGAAACAAAAATGTTGATATTATTGTCCTTTCTCGGTGGTCAGAACACATTTCGACAATCAGTAGATTTTTTCTCGAAATGATTGGAACTATAAACAAAAATTCCTAGTGATTTGATACTAAACTGCAACAATTTTCTATTATCTAGATCTGGAGCCTACAGGTAGCTATAGTTATGAGCTATAGATGAAACTAGCGAACAGTGCGACAAAAAAAAGATGAATCCTGTGCACCAGAGGAAAATGGGTGTGTAAAAATGCGTTGCCTTTTGAGAGATTTTTTTAAAAATCCAATTAATTTTACTCAATCTGGTCTAAAGCTTATAATTAATTTAAGAGAGAAAGATTTACAAAGTAGAAAAAAAAAACTTGTAGTTAACATTTACAGTACATAAGTTTATTATCGTTCATGTTTGTATTATGTGTTGTTTTTACATTGAAAGTTTTTCCTTAGATTGATGCCCCTCACCACTTCATTCCCCTCACCACTTCATGCCCCTCACCACTTCATGCCCCTCACCACTTCATGCCCCTTACGACTCGCACCGGTCACACAAGGCTAGCTACGTCTATTGCATTACGCAACGTTACTCCATCTCTGAATCAGATCTTAATTCACTGGTGAGAACATGTCGAAATTAAGTAGAAATTTAGTTTATTGTTAATATTACACCATCGTTTAATAGTCCATGCTACAGAAGGAAATGTTTTCCATACGGAACGAACCCAAGAAAATAGATCAAAACAACGTTACGAAAAGAAAGTATAATGTAGATTTGTTTCGGTATGGTTTAACTTAAACAATTTAAGCAGGAATTGAATAATCTTAGTGAATCGTTTGAAAATAAGTTCTCTAAGCCGAATCAACAATTTTGATATTCAACATCCGAGATTTGTCGATAGGATACCTAGTATTTTAGAGGTATGGTAAGAAATGGAAATGACTGCAATTTTAAAGGTGAGTTTCTAATTTGCAATACTTAATGAAACGACTTATACATCACGTAATGAATAAGTTAATTTTGTTTTAGTTGTCTGCCCAGATGGTACTCTGACTTGGCTAGTATCTTTCAGGGTGAGGTATGGCGAGAATGAATATGTTACTTTGTTATTTTGGTATGATTGTTACATCAATTTGTAGTGAATGTAAATAGTGTTGCATGGGTTGCGAACTGTGATTTAGTCCTAGTTTTGAATGTGCGAGAGCGTGTGTTAAGTTAGTAGGGTTTTTCTCCCAGTCCAGGAAGGTTGGACGTGTGCTTCCTCGACTGGTGTTTATGTATTCATATTTATGGAGTTATTGTGCGATTAATAGTTTAATAAAGTATTTGTATTTGGATTCATTCAAACTGGAGATGGAGTATATTTATCAAGTGCTATTATTTGTATAACAAGTATTTGTGTAGCAAATACTTGTTTATAATTGCAAGTGAATAATCAGCATACCCCAAGTGAGCTACAAGACATCTAACAAAGACAAGAAACACAAGAGCCAAGTCAGAAGTTAAACATAGGGGTTTGAACCCTAACAGTATGCAGGTCTGCTTTTAACGTTTGGTAACATAAGTCACCAAAAGTCGACGAAAATCACCTGGAATTCATCATCGAATGTTAAAGTTACTCTGGGCAGTGCACGTATCCCGTATTAGGAATAACGTATGTCAAAAGCAGCCTTTTTTTCTGTGATCTAAAAGGTGGTCAGCGTAAGAAAGGAGCAACGCGGAAACGCTTTGAAGAATAACTTAGGCGCTAACTTGCCTTAGCTGATATAATAGATAGCATCCGATTGCATGCGGCTTCAGAACGAGACAGCTGGAGGTCACTCACAAAGGCCGCGTAATACACAATTGAGACGAAAATCCTCATCGACCGCCGGCGGACAATGGTTATGCTTGATCTGGCAAAATATGTAGGTCACAGCTGGGGATGCGTAGCAACGGGAAATACTGCATTCTTCGTTAATCTTTGGATTCGAAGACAAGCCTTATCATTAGTAATGAAGACACTGACACAAGAATTACAAGAAGCAATGAAAAACATCACTGCAAGAAAAAAAAATGTCTCGAACTGTGGGGAAATATCCAATCTATTTAATGAAAATTTATATTTGCAAACCAAATTGGACGGAAATGATTAATAGATGTCGCCAACTTATCAGCTATTTACGAGGAAAGTGTTATTGAGTTTGAAGAACGTATACAATTATTATTTATGTGAAAGAACTTTTGAGCCTGCTTGCGGACTATATTTCATCCTGTTTTTCAAATCTTTCTAACTTACCGTTTATATTTGCCATTCATAATTAAAGTTAAAGGAAGTTCCAGAGACAGAGTTTATTAAACACAATAATGGTAATAAAGCAAAACTAGTAGCAAAACACATTTCCTGAGGGCGAGCCTAAAGGGTGCGAGAGTATTTTCATTGCATTGTTCGGGGCTTCTAAAAGAATTGCTACGATCTTGTCAACAATCCAGGTGCCGTTCCTCAAAAATGGCGATTATTGTACGGTTAGCCTGGTATAGAAAATGAAAATGAAAGTGGTTCCCGGTGTGCTCGGACTTCCGCCGCGTCCACAGTCTGCGAAGCCGAGATCAATAAGGCGATCGTGTCCGGTGGTTAGATGCTAGTTTAAAGGTAAAAGAACAATGAAGCATAAGACATTGTACTTACTTTCTCTTTAAATACTCGTGTGTATGCTACATGTGCAGGTGTGATAATGATTAAGATATGGTTATCGCACTGCTACAGCCCACATCATTCAAGTGCATATCGATGACGTAGTTTGATTACTCATAGATCTGTCTCCTTTTATCTTGATATTGATCTGTAACCTTTCAGCTTAAACAAATTAACTTTGGCCAGATTTTTTAATGAACAAGTGGAGTGTCAGAATTTAAGAAAAAAAGAAAACAGGTTACATAGACAGTTTGTGTGGAAACACAAACTCAAAATCGGCCCCCAAAGTGGTCTGCTTAGGCAGGTAGGTTTCAATACTTAAAAAAAAATATCAGAAACTATCAACTACAAAGTATTAACAACTACAACCATATACAGTCGATACGAAAAAAAAAGACTTGCTCCTATCAGATTATCAGCTTATCGATCCTGCTCTCAGCAGACAGTAAAACACTATCGATAAATTATTTTGTTGAAAAAGTAGCCAATCATACAGTTCTGCTCTCTGTAAGCAGCAACGATTTTTAACTGTTTGCTGTCACCGGTTACATAACTTGTGCTATAATTGAATTTCTTTACAGCTTTTAAACGTAAGTTATAAATTCCATATAAGATCCTGGATTTAAAAATCCCAGTCTTCACCAGGACTCGAACCCCGGACACTTTACCGCTCAGCGACCGCGCCACCATTTTCTCGTTGGGGGCATAATAATTATCTGAATGTGTAGAACATTATGTCCGAAAAACATAAATAACTAAGTTAATTTTGAAAATAAAATATTAAGAATAGTATAATCATTTTCTGTAACCCAAAACACATGTTATATCAAAAATTGTCGAAAACATCGGAGTTTCCTTTTAAAAACTAGATTGTAAGATTTCCATAGTAATTGTTATCTATAAGTTATTGCGGCATATCGCACTATTATTGCTTTCATATTACACTTGAAAATATCAGACCGGGGGAAAAAAAGGAGAACGCAAGATAAATAGAGAGATAATATTTAAAATCTCCAAAAAAAAAAAAGCTTTTTGCGAAAACTGATTATACCCTTATCGTTTGCAATGGATGTACTGTCAACAAATCTGAATATCTGAATTTGACTGACGCTATCTTAGTTGTGACACGCACCTTTATCCTAAAAAAAAACTTTTGTATTTAAAAAAAAAATAACAAAAAGACTTGTGGATAAAACCGACAGTTCACTATCTCTTTAGTCAGAAAGAGCCATAGCTCTTCGTAAATACCGCTTACACATTACTCATACATGTGCCGATACAAAACCTTTTAAAATAGTAGGTATTATTGAAATCATTAACGGAATTAGGTGCAATTAAATTATGTGACGTTTAAAGTAAAATAAGACATGGAGTCATTCATCTATAGTATTCGACATTTTTAAAGTAATTTCAGAGTTTTTCTAGCGACATTTTCTGACTTCATTAACGTAGAATAAAAAACAAATTCTGAAAGGAGTTTACAACTTTCTGTATAACTCTTGCATCAATGTCGGAGAAACATTTCTTTGTTGCGAATTCCTAAAGAATCGGATGCACTTCTAGATTTCCAGATTCCTAAAGAATAGGGTGCAGTTCTAGATTTTCAGATTTATAAAGAATAGGATGCACTTCTAGATTTCCAGATTCCTAAAGAATAGGATGCCATTGTAGATTTTCAGATTCCAAAAGAATTGGTTTCACTTCTAGATTTCCACATTCAAAAGAATCTGATTCACTTCTGGATTTCCAGATTCAAAAGAATAGGATGCACTTTTAGATTTCCAGATTCCAAAAGAATAGGTTGCAATTCCTTATTTCAGGATTTCGAAAGAATAGTTTCTATTTCAGGATTTACATTTATTAAGATATGTTGAAGGTTATCTGGTAATATAAAATTTGTCTATTTCAAACCAAAGTTGTGAGCAGGTAAAATATTTAAAAGAGTGAAGTGCCCTTGTTAAAAACGGATGGCTTTTTAAGTCTATATATATGTTGTGCGTGGATACATCAAATCGTGGGAAAAAAATGACCACAGGTATATCAGAGATTGGCATGAATTATCACCACTTAATCGCCTACCGCAGTTTGAAAATTACAATATTAAACACACGCTAACATTTTGGTTCTCTAATTAAGATTATAAACTTTTAAGTCTCTAAGTCAAATACCTAAAATAGTGTCTCACATTGTAAAGAACGTAATAGCTTGTCTGGTTGTATTATACAGATTGTTTTTTTTACAAATAAAACCTTGATGTATTGCAATAACAAAACCATTTAAATGTCTGCTACGCTTTAATAGCTACACCCACCCACCCCTTTTTTCCTTACAAAATACAACATTTGCACATCAATATACTATAGGTTGAAAAAAATGGTATGAAAAAATAAAGTCTATAAAACATGTTCAGTGAAGAACATGTTTAACTATTTAAGTTTAGCTTGTTCACGTGATAGTAATGTATTCTATAAATAGATTCTATCCACTGTAAAGGGATGGAAACATTGAAGGGAAATAGGAGGACATCTTTTATCCTAGAATGAAATGTATGGGGATGATCTGTAGATGTATGTATTGATGTTAAATAGACTTGAATAACAAGTGATTCTTAATTGTTTGTGGGCATTGGATATTACAATATAGTTAAGTTTCTTGTCTTTTTATTTACAAAATATATTTTCTTTTCAGATAATAGTGACTATGTTATACAGCGGCTCATAATTAAATAAACCGAGGCTTCACTCAGAGTCTTCTCTCCTATGACACAATTCAAAAGCTCCAATACACCAAGGCTTCATTCTGGGACTACTAACATGCGACAATATTCAAAAGCTTCAAAACACCAAGGATTCATCCTGTAACTACTCCATTGCGCACAATTCAAAAGCCTTAGTACAACAGACTTCATCCTGAGACTAGTCTCCTGCTGCACAATTTAAAAAGTCGGCATTTTGTAAAGGGTCTTCCTTGTTTCAAGAAGAGCTTACAAGTTCTGACCAGGTACGTAAGTTGTCTCTTCAGTTAAGACCCTGCTACCTAACCAGAATTTCTGCTCTAAACTATCGGACCCACTTCGATCTTCAATGCGTGCATTAAAAGGACATTGCTTGCGACTTAATAGGAGTCTCGGTGGCTGAGTGGTAAAGCGCTTGACTTCCGAACCGGGGAGTCCCGGGTTCGAATCCTGGATAAGACTGAAATTTTCAATTTCGGGATCTCTGGGCGCTTCTAAGTCCAATCAGCTCTAATGGGCATCTGACATTGCTTGGGGAAAAGTAAATGCAGCTGGTTCTTGTGCTGGCTACATGACACGCTCGTTAACTGAAGGCCACAGAAACAGACGGCTTTTACACCATCTTCCCTATAGAACACAAGGACTGAAACATTTTCTTTTACTTGTGGCTAAATGCATTGCCCTTGTCTCTGGAAACGTATGAAACTCGACGCTCATCTGGTCAAAATGCCTCCATGACCACTTTACATGACTACACATTAAGAAGGAACCCATGGATTCTATAATGGGAAGCGTGGTCGAGAGGCTAAGTGCGGCTTGAGCTTGGCTTGCTTGGCTACCTAGAAGGGGGCTCGAGGTTCGACACCCGACTCGGGCAGAGTTGTGTTTACTGAGCGCCCAAAGGCAGCACGGGAAACCAATTCCTAGATACCCCCTCCCCCCACCGGTCCACAAATGAGATTGGACCAAAGCGCTCTGAGCATGCTATAAGCATGAAAGTAGCGCTATATAAAAGCTATAATAATAATAAAAGCTATAATAATATAATGCTCTCAACATTTGACCTTTAAAAGTGATTTAGGGCTCGTCTCTACATTACTGACTACAAGAGACATTGAAGCGTTGCTTAACATTAATATACAGGTGCAACTAGTACTGTGGTCGCAGCCAGTTGACTCATAAGACACACTAAGGTACAGGCTCAAATACTTGGTTTCTCAAGTAAGCCTTTCATTTCAATATTGATTATTGTATGGCCTACGTTTATGTGCTAAATATTACATTCACACATGCCATTTAAAAAAAAAATCTAAGAAAACTGCTAAGTAGAAGGTATTGATCGTCTTAACTACTTCTAATGCATTTTGGAAACAAAATCCGGAGACAACTTAACCAACTTAATGCAGTGAATACAAGTCTTCTACAGGTCCTTGATTTAAGAAAACGAACACTATGGACATATACATCTTATATACTAATAGTTCTCAAGATACCTAACTAGTCGTAACAAGTTATCGAAAATGAGACGGAAGATACAGTCTTTTAAAAGACTGTCAGCATTGAAAATATTTTAAATCTAGACCTCCCCCCCCCCGAAAAAAAAAAGAAAAGATTAAAAGATTTAGCAGCATAAAAATATTCACTGTTTAAACTTAATCAGAAATGAAATGGATGGAAATGATATAAATTTTTCTTGAGAATAAAGAGTTTGTTAAAATTTCACAAAGTTATCAGTATATCATACACTCAATAAGACTTTGAACACACAGCTTAGAATTCAGCGATTTTGTATTTAAAAGCCCACTTTTAAAGGTACTATAGTTTTACGCTCTATTTGCACACTAGCTTAAATCTACAATGATCCTGTTGGGCTAGCCACGCTTCACTAAATAGACGACGGGATGAATCAAATTAAAATACAGGCATTGACAGTACGATATGTTTAGAATAAGCGAACATGAATATCAGGAGTCAGTTGATGTGTTAGCGTTTGTATGTTTATTTCTTGAAGTGCTGCTTTTACTTACCAAATACAAGTTTTATTAGATGAAGCTTTTCGATGAACCCTTATTAACAATATTGCACATTAGCAAAATTAACCCTTAAAGTGCTGAGATTTTTTGTTACAATGAGTGCATACAAAATAGAATTTACAATTCTAGTGTTTGGAGGCTAAACACGCCTAAAGGGTTAACATTACTTTAACAGATGTGAAGTAAGTACGTTACTATAGAATTCTAAGAGCTGTGCCTTTCCTTAAACCGTGTGTACGATGATTGTTCTTGAATCATGGATTCACTGTGTTTAACTGTGTAATAGGAATAAAAGAAAAGGAACGGTAGACAACCAGTTGTTGTTTTTCGAATAGTGTAAACTCAGTTGTCTCCTCTAAATTTACATTTCTAAGCTACATTCATCTGTAGGATTGTCATTCTTATAGTCTGCGAAATGATCTATAACCAGTTTACGACAGACGCGAAAGCCATTATGCTATCTTTCTAATCAATTGGTTGGAGAAATAGAGCCTATGGAGAACAACCTTATAAATACGAATTTCACCTTAAAATTGTAAACAATGAAAAAATCATACCCATTAAAAGTCAAAGAATGACTTTGTGTGTGGTTACAGTCATTCATGTCATTGGAGTAGATAGGTAGTGGTAGTTACATGTAGATAGGTAGTGGTAGTTACA
>JADKLZ010081101.1:2720138-2762806 GCA_021533235.1 Biomphalaria straminea | reverse complement strand
GTCAATGTATAATTAGAGAGATATCTATTAGTGTCAATGTATAATTAAAGAGATATGTATTAGTGTTACTTACCAGTAATTCTCAGTTGAAAGACTTTTTGGACATAGGAAATTAAAATATGGATAAGTATTTTATTTGTAAACAAATATTTTTTCCTTTTAGACAACAATGCCAATTTTGCACAAAGATTCACAATTAGAAAGCCTCAATTAGCTGAGGCTTCCTCCTGATGCTAGTTTTCTGTAGTACGATTTAGAAAGTTATTTTGTTTCAGGATTTTCTTTGTCTGGGAATAAGAATACGAGTTTAGACCATGTAGTTTGGGGGTCTATCCAGTTAAGACATAGCTACCTATCCTGCCTTGAACAAGCGGACCCTCCTCGTACTGCATGATAGGAGTGGTTCCTTGTGATAATTGTTTGCCTTACAAGAAAACTCCTCATCAGCGGGTGTTGCTTAAGGTAATTAACTGTCTCTTGAATAATTGTTTTGACATTGTTACATGCTTTGTAAATCACCACTCATCTAGAAGAACAGTCCATTGGTACATAAGTGCCTAAAGCTTTTGGTCTGAATAGCAGCCGACAATAGGGATTTTACCTTACTTGGTCCCCTCCCATGTGGGCATAACAGGAAACGAAACCACAGACAGAGAAGCAAAGAGAGCCCTAAATTAAGCAGTGTCTGGAACCCAAATTCCCTGCTCGGACCTCAGACAAAGTATTGCCTCTGTCACATATCCAGTATGGCAGAACAAATGGGAGGATGAGACTCACAACAAACTCAGGCAGATTGTGGTGGATGTTGGGTGGTGGCCCACATCTAAGGGTCTGACAGGGCGAGGTAGCACGACAATGTCCAGACTTAGGATTGGACACACCTACATCACGCACTTCTTTGTGCTGAACAGAGAGAGAAGCCCAAAATTTGTGAGTAGTGTGACTCCCGTCTCACCGTGGAGCTTATCCTCATAATACCAAATACATTTTCTGATAATGAAAACAAATAGATTAAAGTTTAATATTAACAGGATAGTGACATACAAATGAGTAAAACTAATAATGCTAACGAAACGAGGAAAATAATTACGGAAAGAAAGAGTTAAAATACAATACATACACTTGTTTGTTTTTTTAAATCATCAACTTAATAATAATAATAATAATAATAATAATAATAATAAACCCCATTGTCATATCAACCGAGGGGATAATAACAACTGACCTCACAGATACCTTCAAGGCTCTGGGCATTCCTAGGAACATTCTCGTTGCCTGTCAGAGGGCGGTACTGCTGCAGACCTGCCACATCACCAGAAAATTCCTCAGTGGAAACTGATAAAGGGAATACGATGAATTTTGTCTCCCTTTAACGAAACTCGACCCTGGCTCCGCCAGAGAAAGAATACTCGTTCTTTTCTAACATAATAATAATAATAAATAATAAATAATAGCTTGTATATTGAGTCATGAGCGACGAGTCAGAAAGATACAGTCCGATTAGTCTTTTTAATCTGTGAATTTAGATTACTAGAAATGCAAACGGTAGATAAACAACTTTCCTGTCTTCAAGTACAAATACTGAGTGGCCTCCCAGATACGATAATTCTACACTTTTTCATTGATCTTGAGAGTATTCATTGTTATAGAGTGGTAAAAAATTGATCACCAGTTATCGACTGACACAAAGGCAATGTCGCAATCGATTCTTTTGAGATATCGATCATAGTGACGAATACTTATGGATTTAAATTTGAAACTAAGAATTGTAATGTATATTTTTTGTTTAAGTCGATGGTGTCCTGCATGTAAAGCTACGCGAGTTACAAATGAAATGTTTACCTTTATTTATTTTCCTTTTATAGGTGATCCTGTGTAAAGAAAAGATGACCACTGTTTACAGCTGCAGGGAAGATGACCACTATGTGTAGTAACAGGTTACTGATGAAATTGTACGTCAGAAAGAATAGCTGTGATAAAAAATGACTAGTATGTACCACTGAATAAGTAGCTGTAAATGACAAGATAACGTCTAGCTGGAGTAGCTGTAAATGAGAAGATAACGTCTAGCTGGAGTAGCTGTAAATAGAAAGATATCGTCTAGCTGGAGTAGCTGTAAATGAGAAGATAACGTCTAGCTGAAGTAGCTGTAAATGAGAAGATAACGTCTAGCTGAAGTAGCTGTGAATGAGAAGATAACGTCTAACTGGAGTAGCTGTGGGACGTAAAACACACAGCTGCAAAAGTCGCCATATCGTCTGAGGCATTTCACAAACCCTATAATCTACATTTTATTTTGCAGCTGTGATATAGGCAAATTATAGTAACTCTACTAACAAAGAGGCTTTCTGATTTGAAACAAAGAAATGGTCATGTATTCTAATTCAAAGAAGAAGGAAGGGTTGAGTGATTCACATGACTACGTATATCGACTTTCGACCTGCAATTTTTCACACACCTTACGCAGACGAAGCAGTCAACTTAGCCTTACGTTTTAAGTATGTTAAGGCTTTCTTTGTGAATCAAATTCGTCCACCTGTGTTCCCGTAAAACCTCTATCTTTTTTTAAAAAAAAAAAAGCTATCTGCTACTAGATTCTTTCCTTTGGGCAAGTGACGGGGAAATACCTTAAAGGATTATATAGAAAAAATGGATATGTAGCTGAATTTCAAAACCGCTTGAATACATACAAAGAGGACATAAGTTCGGATCAGAGATAATTATAAGCTTTTGGACCAAAGTGCATTGAGCATGCTATAATACGAAAGATGTTGTATATAGATTAATCTGTAATGTAATACGGTAAGTCACGTGCATTTTGTATTTCTTTATCTGGTGTGTAGTCTCCTATAGTCTTATAATCAGTATGGCTTATCTCGTTGGGCATTTTATTATGTGTGACTGTTGAGCCCCCATCCTGAAGAGACATTACCGACAGCACACAAAGCAATACATGGGCTGCATCATTTTCTGCGTTTTCACTAAGTAGTGAAGTGTAGGGCAGAGGGGTAGTGAGCCAATGGTACTCCTAGTGCATCATGCCCGCGTGTCCCTCCCCCTGAACTACACCTGTAAATCTGTAATCTAGAGCAATGTAATCATCGAGCTCCATTTCGGGATACGTAAAGAAATATCCCAGCATTGCTTGCTCGCTCTTTTCATGTATCATAATGCTAAGTACGCTTGGACTTCTCTCACCTTGGCTACCTAAGAAGGGGTCTCGAGATTCGACACCCGACTCGAGTAGAGTTGTGTATACCTAAACGCAGCACGGAAAACCTTCCCTCATATACTTCCTTCCAAATAAGATTGGACCGTAGCGCTCTGAGCATGCTATAAGCATGAAATAAGCGCGATGTTACCTGCTACCTATCCCTTAGTCTGGTGGACCGTTGGGGCGCCAGGCAAGACTTGTGGACCATCTTTCTCCATTCCTCTCTATCCTTTGCCCTGTTTAAAACCTCTTTCAATGGTAGACCTGTCCATTCTTTGATGTTGTCTTCTCACCGCTTTTTCTGTCTACCTCTTCTTCTTTTTCCTGGTACTGTTCCCTGGAGGATGGTCTTTGCGAGTCCCGAAGATCTTGTTACATGGCCATACATTTTGAGCTTTCGTTTCTTCACAGTATTTAGCAGGTCATCATGAGGTCCGATCATAATTTAAATGAATAACGTTATATCTGCTATTGCTTTGCAACTGTGAATCATATATTAACATGTGAACAGATTCAATATATTATTATTATAGCTTTTATATAGCGCTACTTTCATGCTTATAGCATGCTCAGAGCGCTTTGGTCCAATCTCATTTGTGGACCAGTGGGGGGAGGGGGTATCTAGGAGTTGGTTTCCCGTTCTGCCTTTGGGCGCTCAGTAAACACAACTCTGCCCGAGTCGGGTGTCGAACCTCGAGCCCCCTTCTAGGTAGCCAAGCAAGCCAAGATCAAGCCGCACTTAGCCTCTCGACCACGCTTCCAAATATATAACTTATACTAGCTGATAACCGTGCTACGCAACGGCTTATATAGTTGGTATTATATGTTTTATTTTGCACAGAACACTCTTAAATCCCCCAATTTAAACTGCCTGCATGACTACACTCCTACACCAACAAAAACAGGATTAGTTCACATAGAAATGGATGTATTAATATTTTCTTCCTAAGCCAATCAATTATGTTACCTTGGCGTTATAAAATGTAATTGTATCAATAATAGTTTGAATCAGTCAAGTAATTACATTTGTAATAGATCTTGGGATAATAGACCAACAACAATACATTTGTGCAATTAGAAATATTTTTGCATTATTTATATTTCATGCTTTTACCTATCATAATACGCTAAATTGGAAAGGGGGGGGGAGAGAAATAAATATGTGGGTGAATTTAGACTGTATTCTCTTCCTAAAAGCATGTACAAAACAGACACAAAAATGAGAGAAACAATCAGAGTTCGAACTTTCAGCTTCTTAAACCACTCTGCTAGTGAAACGCCTTTGAAAAAAGAACACTGTTACATTATCGAAGCGGCGACATATTAATGGTAACAATTTGGCTAACACCACCACTTCATTAAAGTACAATCTCATTTTTTTGTTCGAGATACCAAATTAAATAATTAATTACCAAAGCAATTAATTAATGGATTTTTACATTGATTCTTGTGTTGTCGCGTAAAAAGAAATATGTGTGCCAAATGTCGCCTTGATACGAGATTTAGAGTCGGAGAAATAACAAACCTTTTACCCAGACAGATAGACAGAGAAAGAGTTGATATAAGCTTTGGAATAAAAACAAAGTTGTTTAGAACTTGCAAATCAAATTCATGAAAAAGATAAACATTTTTTTAGAGAAAATATTATGGTCTTTCATTGTTTTCTTTAAAACAAACGATAAAAAGAAATCAGGTCAACATCTGGATAGATGTAACAACTACAAGCATGTTTAAAATTCATAGTCATATTTGTTGAAACAAATATTCAAATTAATTTTTAGTTTCATATTAAGTAGGCTCAGTCGCACTATAAGTACCATAGGTATAACAAAAACAAAGTAACAACAACTTAATTACTTTGATCTTGAATCTAGACTGACTTTACAAAATAAAAATAAAACTAATATAAATTGATACAGACAAACTAACGTAATGTTTTTTAGCACTGATTACACAGTACAATGATTCATATCTTAAAATAATATTATACAAATAGTAAAGCAATTTTTAAAAAAATAAATTAGATAAAAGTTATTTTTTTACGAGATGAAGGTCTACAAATGTCATGAAACCAAGGAAAAACACTATTTGTGTGATAAATCAAAATACATCATTAGAGCTAGATCCATTACGTTTTAAGATGAGTTTCTTTTCTAACCTTTTTCAAGGCACTTTGGAACTGTACGTTCATGTTATGAGAGTAGTAGACTACTATGTCTATCTGCAAAAGTAGTTGTGGTGATAGAAGCTGACCACTATGTCCAGCTGCATGTGTAACTGTAGCTATAGACGTTGAACACTGTGTGCAGTTGCAGGAGTAACTGTGGTGATAGAAGCTGACCACCACGTTCAGCTGCAGGAATAGCTCAGAGGAGAGTGCTGACTACTAAGACAAGATCTTAGTGTTGAAGTAACCAATTTTACAACTATTTACATCTGCAATGTAGGCAATTTACTACTTTTTAAATCTGCAGAAGTACGCAATTTACTTCTATTTACATCTGCAGAAGTAGCCAATTTACCACTATTTACATCTGCAGGAGTAGTTTCATTAAAAAAAGAAGTTATATACAGCTCTAAAGTAGCTCCGCTATTGAAGTCAATGTAAAGACTCTGATTTTGCATTGTTATAATATTTTAACCCCATACAAATATACGTATAAATAATTTACTTTTATGTAAAAATATGCTCAAAAGATATCATAAGTCTATAATAGAAAAGATATTTATTTTAAAATAAGTCCTTAAACGACCCTGTGCATGAAAACTAAATTATATTTGTGTCCTTCTGTCCTTGCCGTACTACAGCTCTTCAGGTATTGAGATAAACGTCTTATAAATGTATATGTAAATGCATATAGGGTTGCAAAGTAAAGGCATACATTAAATTGAATTTATTTACATAAACGTATGCATTTATTTTTTATAGTGACATAATTTCATATTCATTAACACTTTAATTGGAGATATTCATACTTAATCTGCAGATTCTGTTACATACGAAGTTTTGATTGTGCATAGATCGTGGTTTATAGATAATTAGTAGTCGACGTATACAATTATATTGTGTTTAACTTAAGTGTATTTACAACAGTATTGATAGAGTAATTAAATAATAACTCAATACCGCAAAGAAAAATTGAAAATCTCATAGCATAGAGTGTCTCTGAATCTTGTACACTCGCTAATCATAAAGTTCTTGGGGCCTTTACATTTGGTACATCGGTCACAGGAAGCTTCGTGGAGTCCCATCACATTTCTGAAATAACCTTTCAAGCAGCCAATCTCCGTGTCTCTGGTCAGGGTACAGGCATTCAGCTCGACTTCCTTCTCGTAAATATTAGATTCAGTGCAACGGAAACAGGAGATGTACGTGTGGTTATTGTTTGGGTTGAACATTCCAGGTTGACATGGGAGACATACAGGTCCAGTCCCAGTCTGCTCTATGTACTCGCCTGCATTGCAAGTGAATACTTTTGTTACAGTATTGGGATTCAATTCAGTTCTAAATATCAAAGATGAAATTTCAGTGAAATTATCATTTTTATGTTGAATGGAACACATGTTTGTGTTTAGAAGAAAAATTAAAATACAGGCGAATGCTAGTGAAAGCGAAAGGAAGCAGGGAATGCAATAGCACACTGATGGTTTCATTCTTGATTTAACATCAACCTAAAGAGAAAAAAAAAAGGAAACAATAGATGAATAATATAAATATGTCTATTGTTCGATTGTAAATCAAAACAATAAATCAGGAACAAAATTGGCTTAAGATATTTAAAATATTTTTTATTCTGATTTAAAACTGTTAAGCTAACTTACAGAACTATATATATGAGTGTATTGTAAAGTGACAAATCTCTTTCTCAAAATTTAATAGCAAGTGACAAATTTACATTTTTAACATTTTAATTTAGCTTGAAATTTTAAACATATTTAGTTTTTAAAGTTTTTTTTTTTGAAACAGTTCGGGCTCTTCATGCTTGTGATGTTCCTACGGATTTGAAAGTTAATACATCCTAGTCCAAGCCCCAATAACACAATGTAAGGGATGGTAGAACAAGAACAACCGTCATGACTACATCCGAGAGCTAATTCTACATGGCCAGATAACAATCTCTGTAATTCTTTTAAAACAACTACAATAAAATATAAATAATACACTCGGATTCAATTGGGATTAATAGCATATAAATACTGAATGATAGAGCGAATAAGGAAGACAATTAACTCTTTGATACCGAAATTATTTTCCACGTTTGAACGGAATTTATAACTTTATATCTGTATAGAATCAACGATGTGAGCGTCGTTGCGGGGTCAAAGAGTTAATTACGTAACATTAATTAAAAAAAGGTGAACTGAAAGTGATGAGTCATCTTATTGTGAATGTTATTTCAACTAACGGTATGTAATAGGTTAACTAAAGTCAATTATACTTAATACAAGTTTTGTACTGTTACATAAAATAAAATAAAGTCAAACTTTGGCTATTGTATAAGTTTTTAAAAAGTCACAGACCTAGTATTTAAAATAAATAGTTTTCAGAAACATAAGCATGAAATAGAGGCATGACTAAAAATCCCCCATAACCTTTGAACCTTTCGAAAATAACTTTAGGAAATCGGTAAAATCCTATATTATTAATAAGTCAACCCAAAAAGGTCTTTGTCTTGTATGTACTAGACCAGTGTTTCCCAAACTGTTTTATGCGGGACCCTAGTGTTCTGTGAGGGTCTGTATAGGTGTTCCACAACCTACTGGAGTTATTAACTATCAGACCACCACGCGAATTTATCTCTCTGAAAAAAAAATTGTCCTCCGCTAAAAATTATACTTTGCGAAGTGTTACGTCAAAAAACACAATTTTGGAAAACATTGGACTAGAACAGGGGTGGGCAAATTACGACCCGCGGGCCACATGCGGCCCGCCGAAGTGTTTTATGCGGCCCGCGAAAACCTAAATAAATCATTATAAATATCTATAGAAATTATTGAAACTTTTGATTTTTATCATTTGTAATGGAGAGGCTAAAGAAACATTGTCTCAGAACGTCTTTCCAAACAGTTTTGAATAAAAAAAGAAGATTATATTTAATAGCAATACTATATAACTTCAATTAAAAGACATAAGTCTTGACTTGTACAAGATGGTAAGGGTAACAACTGATGGAGCTTTGACTGACAAAAACAACTTTTTTAATACAGTAAAGAAAATATCCCAACCATAAACTAGTAACTGGAAAGTTTACACATAGCAACATTAAATTTACAGCAATGAGAGGGATAAGAGTATATCAGATTGTACATAAGGGTCTCTACCAAGGCATAGTCAAAAGGCATAGTAAAAGTATGTCATTGGTAAGGTCCATTCTAGTCAAATGGCTCGCACAGGAACCACAGTTTTATGTTACAGAAAAGGAATAGTGAAATTTGTACTCAATGTTATTGTTCGAAGTACACTAGGCAATAATTGCAAAACTTTATTTTTCATTTTGTATATTCTTATTTTATTCGGGGCCACCAAATTTACTTCGCCTATGGCCTCCAATTATCCATGTCTATCCCCGATTGGCAGTTCCGAAATGTTTGTGAAGATTCGGAATTAAAACATTCTGTAGTTCGGCAACACAGTTGTATTCACTAGTCAATCATTAGATCAATATGGACTCTAAAGGAAGAAATTGTTAGGTTCCTTGATGGACATTGACTGTGACCTTTTCCTAATATCTCTAATGAAGAGTTGAAGACAGACTTCATGTTTATCATTGAAAGCATTGTAATTTGTTGATTGCACATGAAATGTATATGCATCTTAAATCTTTTCAAACAAAGTTTATAAATGCGGCCCGCCTAGTCCCCAAATTACATTAATGCGGCCCTCGGTTGAAAAAGGTTGCCCACCACTGGACTAGAAGAAAGACTATTTAGATTTGAAAACAAAAACATTTCTAAAATGTCGGCCTATACGGAAATATTTCATTCATTGAGCTTTAAAGCACACTAAACACTAGATGTTACCTGTTACCTATCCCTTAGTCTGGTGGACCGTTGGTGCACCAAGCAAGACTCGTAGACCATCTTTCTCCATTCCTCTCTATCCTTTGCCCTGTTTAAAACTTCTTTCAATGGTAGGCCTGTCCATTCTTTGATGTTGTCTTTTTTTTCTCATAATTCATAAAGTATAGTGTAAAAAGAAATACTAGATACACTATATTTTATGCATTATGAGAAAAAAATCCTATTAGAATCTATTGGTATCTATGACATATATATGTAATATACTGAGACAGTTCTGTTTGATATTATAATATTGCAAGTATATTTGTACAATATTTGGTATAGATTGTCATTACTGATAACAAAGAAAAATGGAAATTACTGTGATTGAAGTTGCAGTTACAATCTATGTAACGACCGTCAATTATAAATAATTTAGGAAGACGGATATTTTGTTATTAGACACAGATGACACGTCGAGTTAGTGAGTGTTACATCATTGACTGAAGGCAGACCTGTTTTTTTTTTCACTGATTGTTAAATTTTTAAAATGAATTTGATGCCTTCAGCGTGTTCTGCTATTTCACACTGATGTATCATGGGTCGTCTATGAGCAAAGGTCTTAAAACAATTTTTTTTCTTTGTGAAGAAGTTTGTTTTATTTTTTTTTTTGTTCAGAAAGCATTAAGAGCAAATAGGACAGTGGCATGTCCTGCACTGTGCTATAATAGCTTGCTCAGGTGAATACCAAATAGAAAAAAATAATAAATGCAACTTATAAAGATATTTTTTTCTCAGCAATCTAATTATACAACACATTTATTTTACACTATTTATCATGTTTGCAGATGCCATACACAACAGAAGCAGATGAAGGGTGAAAGTGCAACGGTGCCTGGTGACTACATATGCCCAACTTGCGATCGCAGCTGTGTATCAAGGATCGGCCTCTTTAGTCACACAAGAGCTTGCAAGGGGAAAATATCGTCTCTCGAGACGTAAAATGCCACAGTGGATTTATCGTGATATAAAGCTTCGTTCTTTGTTAAGCGTCTATCAATAGAAATGCATACGACATAGGACAGGTATAGACATTACGATAACGATTTGATAACATTAGCAAATGTACATTTACCTTGATCTAGGTACGAAAATAAAATGTTGGGAGTCGCTGCGTAGTAGGGAATCCTATTAGAAGGTGGCGACAATAAAAAGGTTGAGAACCGCTGCTCTACAATAAATAGGGTCTACATGTTTAATACCCGATGGCGTATAGTTATTTTAAGAGACATATTTTCTCATACTCGAGCCAAATTATTATTTTACTTTGATAAATCGTAACAGTCAAACTTGAGTATTTCTAGTGCTCAGAGCGTTATGGTTCAATCTCATTTGTGAGACCAATTGGGATGGGGCTATTTGGGAGAAGGTTTTGACGTTGTTGGTTTAGACGCTCAGTAAACACAACAATGCCCAGGTCGGGTATCAAGAGCGCTATTCATAGGTAGACTAGCCAAGTTCAAGCGTACTTAACCCCTCGGCCACGCTTTCCACTATACAGCAATATACAGCAGCTGTCGAATTTCTAGGACTATCTTCTGAGCTGTTTTCGAGACCAGCGTCCACCCATGGTCCATGAAGTTATTGAGTTATGAAAACTATTGCTGTAATTATATGTAGGCACACTTAAAAATAAGTTAAAACTTAATGCTTGTCAATTTGATACTAATTTTAAGGCTTATCTTACATCCATAAGAGTTAAGGAGTGCAGTATTTCACATTCATTTTATCTACGTATTTCGACACATTGTATAGGAGGTGCGATGGCTGGCGGTAAAACTGGAGGTATCGGTTTCGAATCTTGGTGAAGATTGCGATTTTAAATTTTGGGATCTTTGGGCGCTTAGGAGTGCACCCAGCTCTAATGGATAACTTACCTTAGTTGTGGAAAAGTAATGGTGTTTGCTCTTTGTGCTGGCCACATACACCCCCTCGTTAACACAAAAAAACGGATGACCTTTATATCAACTGCCCTACAGATAGCAAGCTTTGAAAGAGGAACTACAAAGACATAACCTTTGTCTGACGGTGGTCGATTTATTTCCTTTTCCGCCGACCACGTCATAAGTTCAAGATCTCGGTCTAAAATTACAAATTCTCTCTTTGTTGACTGATCACTTACTTACTTAACTCTTTCTGTCTGTAATTATTTACCACATTCTGATGGAATCAACGTTGGTATCGTCAGTTAGGAGAGAAAGAGTTAAAACATGTTATTCTCCGTTTGTTGATATGACAAGGCTGTATTTGTTCATATTTTCATGTATTTATGCTGTAAGCTCAACAAACAACCTGGTCTTGTGGTATGCAGTCAATTGGTCGTGATAGTACCGGGTTCATTACTCGCCGGCTGCCATCATCAATAATCCTGCGGGAGGTTTTGGTCTAGGGCTCTATGATGTAGATTATATTTATCTCTAAAGGCACTTCCCAAACATGTAAAACAAAAACGTCGGTACTTTTCATATTTTATAGATTAATACAGGAACGTAAACAGCTGATCTCAGAAACGAATATAACAAATTTTCCTAGAAATTTAACAGGTGATCTATATCGATGATATACGAATTATTAGCTAGTTTGTTACAGGGGGGAAACTCTAGTTTGATTGTTACGAGTTTGTTGGGATTTGTTAAAAATTCATCAAGCTTCTTTCCGAAAAAAAAGTTTCAATATAGAAGCTTGAGTTGGCTAATTTGAATAAAATTATATTATATATATATATATATATTTACAAACAGATCATTGTCATGAATTTATTTCAAACGCTTTGAACATTCTAAACATTTCGGTTACATATGCGGGCCTAGTAGGCCAACTATTTTTATTTACACATAAATATTTATTGCCGAATTTACTACAAATGAAATTAAGCTAATGTGAACCTTGATCCTTCTGCAGTCTGACAATATTAATTGTCTGACTTTTTTTTATTTAAAAAAAAAGCGAAAGTTCTTTCTTGCGTACATCAGTTCTATTTCTTTGCTTACCCATTAAGCTTGCTACGCACTATATCCTGTTAAGCATGCATTTTAAAAGGAAAAGCTAGAAATAATTGCATTTTCAGCCATAGTTTTGGTATTTTACTGTAACATTTAAGTGCATATATATCTTAGTTGTGAACCTTTGTTAACATTCTATTTACAGGTGACATAGTTATTTTAAACTATTTACTGCCTGTAACTCAATTGAACGCCAGTAAAAGATGTTTACAAATGTTAACTTATATTTAAATTTTTAAATTTAATACTTCCTAAAAGCGAATTGCCATTTCTTTATAGAGCAGTGTAAGGTAATTAGCAAAGATCGATGTTGTTAGGCGGCAATTCATTTGTCAACAAAAAAGTTATGTGAGATTGTAAAAACATTTTTAAAATATTTAATATCTCAATATAAGAGAAAAAAAAATTATCAGGGCATGTGCCGCAAACTATAGAGGTTGCTTTCATTCATCTTCATTAGATACGTACTAAAATCTTTTTAGCCTGCATTAGGTCTTCGACAGTTGATGAATCTTTTGTTCAAAAAAAAAGTAAAAAAATAAATTGTACTAAAGAAATTAACAAAACGACCTTTCGAAATCAAACGAACTTAAGTGTACAATAAGAGTTTAACATGATGCTCATAAATTCTTTCACAAAACTGAAAGAAAAAACTTAATTTCGGAATAGGATTGCGTTTTATTTACAATTTTTAGCGTTCCCGTAAGGAGAAAAAGCCGCTATTAGGTGTGTGCAAAATGTCCGTCTGTCCGTCTGTCACACTCAGGGCGCCAAAACTAGAAGAGATACGAAAAATATTATTTCACCATTAAATGCGGCTTAAAAAGTTTAGGTGCAACGGCTACTTTTTTTTTTAATTTTTTAATAACAAAACACCAATTCTAAAACAATTACGTAAATGTAAGGGAGGAAATGTCACTAAAAGAGATGCTCTTGGCATGTAGATATCACGCACATTTTTTAAAATGAACTTCCGTCTGTCTGTCCATCTGTCACACTCAGGGCACCAAAACTATAAGAGATAAGAAAAATATTATTTGACCATTAGATGCGGCTTAAAAAGTTTAGGTGCAACGGCTACTTTAATTTTCTAAAAGCAAACCGTTTAATTTATAAAATTAATTATGCAAGCGATTTTTAAATAACAAAACACCAATTCTAAAACAATTACGTAAATGTAAGGAAGGAATTGTTACTATAAGAAATACTCCAAGAGTACATATATCTCGCACATATTTTAAAATGAACTTTTAGCAGTGACTTTCGTGTACTAGCGTGAAGCCCGGCCATATCATGATTCTAAACTAATTTCCTAAACTTTAAAAAAAATCAGATTTAAAAAAAATGTGTTTAGTGCCCCCATTAGAATGAAAGAAGCATATTTTTGTGCATTTTGTCTGTTTGTTGGTCTGTCCGTCACGGTTAGATTAAAAAAAACACTAACGGATTTTGAAAAAAAATAATTTTTTCTGTTTCTTCAGAAATATTGCGATAGTTTAAGTATCTATAATAGATTGTTCCGGCTGTTTATTTCTAGATCTACATTGAAATGTAATAATAAACTAAAACTAATGTTCTATTTTTAAATTTAATATTGCATTCATTCTATTTATTAACTGGGCTTTTTTATGTTACGTAAAATTTATCTAAATTACCTCCAAATTATTAATAATAATAATTAATAAGATGTATATTAAGAGTGCTAAATCAGAAGTTTAGTTTATGTAGATCTAAATCTCTACAGATCAATGCTGAAAGATTATTTAAAATCGCTCATGTGACATTATATATATCAGGCTATTAGTTTGTAACCAGTTTGTTATTAAGCTAAGAGCAATGCCTTGTCGTGCGCTTAGCGTGCTGAACTGATTATCATGACGCTCCCGGGTTATGTGTCTGTTTGTTTTACATGTTTCAAATGTTTCTTCAGAGTTAAAGATAGTTTACTTCCTCAGGAGGGGAATAGAGCATGCAGGAATTGAGCCAGGGACCAACGATAAATTCGAACTACAGTCTAGTGAGCAAACATCAAGATAAGGCAGGTTTATACCATGCTCGCCATCCTCCGTCGTCCAGCGAGAAGTTAATTAATTTCAATTTAGAAGGAACATCCCAAACATCTTGCGAATACGCAGATCTGACACGGATCCGACTCCGACGGGGGCCGCCTCTGAGTTTGTGTATCACATAAACTCTCTTTGTAATCTTGCTATAATTATATTCAAATAAGAAAGAAATTGTGGGCTAAAATGTTATTAACATGTTGCCTTTGTATCACAACTCTAAAGGTGAATAGTTGATAGCTCTGTATTTTCTTTATTCTTAATTACTTATGAGACCTTTCTAGCGTCCAATACTGATAGTGACCGATATGTACATAAAATACATAAATTAAAAATTCTAAAATAATATTTCGTCATTCAAAAAATGTCTTTTTTTTTGTTACAGATAAGTTATAATTCAAGAGCAGGTGTGAACTAAACCCACTAACTATCGTAAGAAATACGCAAGCTAAAAATCTATGGCCATATTACAAAGTAGTCGGGGCTTGCAAAGACCTTTCTTCGAGGAACAGTACCAGAAAAAAAGAGGCAGATAGAGAAAGCGATGGGAAGACAGCATTAACAAATGAACAGGCCTACTATTGAAAGAAGTTCTAACTAAAGCAACAGACATAGGATTGAGAAAGACGAGCAGACTAAAAGACTAAGGAATAAGTCAAGGTAAATAACTCTGTTAATAGGAATAACTCATGTCTTTACAATTAATCAAAAATAGTTAACTTCCGATTTAGCCCAGCGCCCAGTATTTCCCCCTTGGCTCCAAGCAACAGCCTAATTTCACAAAATCGCTCCCACTCACCTAGGTCTAGAGCCAACATGGCGTAGTCAGCCGAATTACTGTATGGCCTATATATGACATAACTAAGTACATTTAAAGTTGCTTAAATTGTATTGAAGTCTATAAGAGTTGCTTATATTTGTAAGTCAATCTAATAAAGATAGCAACTAGATATTAGATCTGGTAGTAGATCTAGACTAGATTTTAGGAGTTCTAAATCAGAAAATAAAGTGTAATATTATATCTAGATGTCTTGACAGGACACGTGTGCAGAATGGAGGACCACCGCATCCCAAAACGCCTCATGTATGGCCAATTAAGAGAAGGAAAGCGCTCACAAGGTGGTCAAAGAAAGCGCTTCAAGGGCACCCTCAAACCTTCTCTAAAGGAGTTCAACATTGACCCACGCACCTGGGAGACAGAGGCACATGACAGAGTATCATGGCGCCGCGCTGTGAGATCCGGCGCACAGGTTGCTGAGGAAAAAAGAACAACGCTGGCGAAAGAAAAACGCCAGAGAAGGAAAGCAAGGCAAACGACACCAGCTCCAGCTGGAATTACCTGCCCAGAGTGCGGCCGAACATTCCGGGCTCGCATAGGTCTCACCAGCCACATGAGGAGGCACAAAACTCCAGTGCAAAGCCCTCAGCCCCCTGGATGACAAAGTGGTCATCATCGAACCACGATGGACGAACTATATATATCTAGATGTCTTGAAGTTTATCTGTTTCTTTGACACTGTCTGACTTTCTATCCACAGGGAACACGTAGAAGCGTAGCAATACACCCATGGGCCCGGGTTCAAGAATATCTTGGTGGGCCCCAATGAATGGATCGTACATTTTATTTTTTGAAAGTAATAATGTCAATGGGTTAGATTCGGTTGTGACTCTACACATCTTAAAATCTGATGTTTGTACAACTTCTTAACAGAATCAACATTTTTAAATCAGTTTTCACAAACGTACACTTTTATTTCACTTTGGTGTCAGCATGTGGGCCCCCAACTGGTTATGAGTCATGGGCTTAAATGCAATGAAGCCCTCGCGCCATGGTTGTTACACCACAGACTGTGGGCCCCTAATGGTCGTGGGCCCGGGTTCATTGAACCCCTTCGCGCCATGGATGTTACGCCACTGGGAAGATGGTGCGAAGTTTATCTGTTTCTGTGGCCGACAGATAATTATTACAAAAAAAATAGGATGCCCTGATGCTTTCTGGCAAGTTATAATAAACACCTTTATTTTCAGTGACTAAAATAGAAAATAATATACAAAATGTTTTCAAAATGCTCATTTATTTGTTTATATTTATTTTTTTTTATACATACTACAATATAAGATATAAAATTACATTTTCTTCATTTTATCTTTATATGAAGCTGCAGCTTAGTTACACATGTTATCGACAATCAGACAAGGTGGAGGTCACCCTAATATAATAGAGAAAAACTAGTAAATTGACTGCTTCCATTTGACGTAATTAAAATTGGTAAGTTTTTTTAAATAATGGAATAAATGCTATATAAATATATATGTAGGATCTATGAAGGAAACATAATCTTGACGCTATACTCAGTACTGTATGACTTCGCTACGCGAAAGTTTCGCGTATATATATATATATATACATGGCGACGGTAGCAATGGTGGGGCCCTAAGCGAAATGGATTGAGATAATAAGTAAAAATAAAAATTTTGTATTAGACAATCTATTTGTCTTTGTACTTTGTTAATTCTTTATCAACTACAAATTCACGATCAAATTAAATTTACATTACGAAACTTTCACGTAGCGAAGTCATACAGTACTGAGTATATCGTCAAAATTATGTTTCCTACATAGATCACGCACAATAACTAGAAAAGGGTTTGTTGCTGCTATTTCGTTTCGTATCGTTTTTCAAAACTATTGGGCCGGAAGTGGCTTTTTTTCCTATATAACTTTGCATTTTTCAGTTCTCTTTATAAATTAAACTGACATTATTATGATATAATAATAAGTGTGCCTGATAGAGAAAAAAATTATGCACAAAAATACGGGTGATTGAGATCAAACCAGATAGAGGCTATAAAAAGAAAAAGAGTTAAAAATAGCGCGGGAACGTGCACATTTACAGTACTTTATTTGATGAGTATTTTACCCAAGATCTGTGTTGTTTTTTTAGTACTAGCTTATTTCAAGTACCCGGCATTTTTCGATACACAATTTCATGAAGAGAAAAAAAATTTTTTTAATGATTTTAAACTTTAAATGATTTTATTCCTTGTAACTTCTTGTGTGAGTAAAGAGGCCAATCCTTTGTTTTTTTACCATTATTTCTACTTGGCATCTGCAATCGAGGACTTTCTTTTAAAGGTTACTTTTCTTGTGGATCTATCCAGTGCCACTTTTTCCCAGCTGTTAGTGCCGACTTTGAAGAGCTTTATGTCGCGTTTGCATACACCAGTGTACCTTAGAAGTGGAAGACAAGCGGATCTCCTGCCTTATGTTAAATCACCATAGGAATGTCTGTCACGGTCATGAGATCTTTATTCAAAAGAAGCATCTTCCAAGATCACTTACACTGTAGCATATGATACCTTTTACTCAAGCTACCTTCAAAGATCTTCTTTGACCGTGACAACCCCTCATCATCATCATTTCTTTGGGTTCCTCATAGAACATATGACCTCAACAAAAACACGTCACTCTCCACAGTCTATTGCTAGTTGTTTTGTTTTTTTATGGTTTCCCAGCTCTTTTCGATCTTCTCGGCTTTCTCTAGTATACTGCGTCGCCTGGATTCTGATTAAATCTACATCTACGTAATAAAAAAACACACCTGGAAGAAGTATTTCATTAATATTTTTTAATGGCTAAAACGTGACTACTCAGAATTCAGAGGCACATCCATGTAGGCGCCCATAATTGCCTCTTCCATAAAACTTTGTATTTAAAAAATAAATATATCCAATGCTTGAGATCCTGCTTGCATACTTAGGCCCTATATAAATCGATCCGGTATCAATGTATTAAGTAGCAATAACCCCGCAAAAAAATGTAATGAAAGAAGATTGAGTTATACATATATTTTTGTGATGGTACGCACCGGTACTTGTACCGGCACCTTTTTTCAATGTCGGGAAAAATTATTACTTTTATAGTATTTCAACGTTAATTGTTAATTTATTAGTAGTTCAAAGTTAGCAATCTATCATGAGTACCGGCACCTATTTTTTTTTAGTACAAAAAAAAGAATTTTATATATGAATACAGTTTACTTTCAGCCGACATTCTCTCTGTGGCATTTTACGTCTCGTGAGACAATGTTTTCCCTTTGCGACTTCTTGTGTGGCTAAAGAGGCCAATCCTTGATACCCAGCTGCGGTTGCAGGTTGCCGAACTTCTGGCAAGCAGCAGATAGTTTGTAAACCAGGGTCTGGAGCTGAATATCAGAGTCAGCTACAATCTGCATCATCAGCATACAAGAGTTCCCTAATAAGTATCCTCCTAACCTTGGTTTTTGCCCGCCGACATTATTAACCGTATTACTAACAACATCTGTATGTGAAAGTCTCAATCATCTTGAGTCTTAGACAGTCATTATTTTAGACTAGATTTAAGTTAAGTCTAGACCTAGATCTAGTAGGCCTATTACTATAAAAAAAAACAGTCATTAGAAATCATTAGCATTTTTTTATTAGGTCTAGGCATTGAAAAGTAAATTTATTATAAACTATAATAGATCTAAGTCTAAGTACTAACTTATTAAATAAGAAGAAATATTATAATGAATATTGTATAGATCTAGATTGACTAAATTATAGATAGATCTATAGATCTAGTTAAGTACATTAAGTTAAGTATAGATTATGGTAAATGTATTACGGTAGCCTAAATTATTAGATCTATGTCCTATGTCTATATATAATAATCTAATAATTAATCAACTTTAGTCTTTATTAATATCTATACTTTATTCTAATAAAAAATGACTATAGGAATAGCATAAGATAGAATCTATACTATTACTAGATCTATTCAAGTTTTATAGGGCCTATATGAATCTAGACTGGAATTAGATCATAGATCTAAATATAGGACTTTACTAACAGAGAAATGATATGTACAATTGCACAAGAAAAGAAACTGGGTTTTTCTAAACTCTAATACTTGGTATGCAATAGTAAAACAGTAACCACTAAATAAATCGAAACTCGAAATCAAAAACGTAAATTTATTGTAATATATATAGGTCTGTGGTTGAATTTTATATAGAAGATATATAGAAGAAATGACTTTTGTAATTTCCTTCACAGAAAAATTGGGCTATTCGCGTCTGACACATATATGTTCAGCAACAAACCCTATTGCCAATTTTTTTTTATATTCTGTCTAGAGCTTTTGTAAGAATGGAGTTTGATGTTGATTTTACTCTTAACGAAACAAAAAAAAAAAACAAAAAAAAAAAACTAACTCTTTTACAAACTATCATTTTTATAATGACTAGATGTTTTTGTATAATATTTAATATACATTACTTTCTCCAGCTTTCTACTCTCTCTCTTTCTCCAATTTCAATCTAATTCTAAAAAATATCCAAGTCTCTAAATTCATTTTAGACCTATAAGCTAGAATTAAATACAAAGTGTTCTGCGGAGTGGAACAACGGTCTTATTTTTCTTACTAAAACGTCACAGAGTCATCTTTATAAAGTTACTCTAATTTACATACGAAGAACGAGCTTTCTTAAGTCCTAAGCTCGTCCCTAGGTCATTCTAGTCAATCATGTTAATCATTGCCAGGGTGTTGGTTTTCCTGGCTGATTCAGACAACCTATCTATGCTCTAATAGCCGAGGAGAAGGAGCATTGTTAAGATTTGTCCTAGCATATGGAATAGGAAATGTGCCTTTATCTTTGTGTATTTCTGAATGTTTTAATGCGTATAGTTTTTGAATTTAAAATAGAATAAAATATTTACATTTCTATTTATTGAAACTGACATTATTATTATAGCTTTTATATAGCGCTACTTTCATTCTTATTGCATGCTCCGAGCGCTTTGGTCCAATCTCATTTGTGAACCCGTGGGGAGGAGGGGGTATCTAGGAGGCTTTCCGTGCTGCCTTTGGGCGCTCAGTAAACACACCTCTGCCCGAGTCCGGTGTCGAACCTCGAGCCCCCTTCAAGTTAGCAAAGCCAGGCCAAGCTCAAGCGTACTTAGCCTCTCGACCACGCTTCCCACTTCATCAGAAAATCTTTAACGTATACGAATATGTGTAACAATGACTTAACTCTTTCTCTCCGTAATTATTTACCACATTCTGGTGGAATCAACGTTGGTATCGTCAGTTAGGAGAGAAAGAGTTAATCATAACCACAAAAGCCTACTATAAAACTTAATCATCTATGATATACTCATTTAAGATACATAGTCGATATATTCATCCGCTTCTGATTGTTAATTTTTTTCTATTGAAAAAATACCTTAATTTTTTAGTTCGTTTACAAAATACACTAATTAAAATGCCTTTTAATTCATCTCAATGTTATTACGCTTCTTAGTCCTCTTGTCTCAGTTACCATCGACTGGAGGCTGGTATTTTGGAGGGTGTGTATGACGTAGGCAAACAACCAACATAGTTATTAGAATTAACTCTTTGACACCGTAATTTTTTTCCACGTTGGGTCGGAATTTATAGCTTTATATCTGGATAGAATCAACGATGGGAGCGTCGTTGCGACGTCAAAGAGTTAAAGCAGCAACAATACATGCTATTATAATGCCTGCCAACCCCCCAGTACTTAGGCCTCCGTTTTCTTTACCGCCTTAATTATTTGACAGTGATGCATTCTCAGTTCTGCTGTTCTGTTCTTGCACTTCGGGGTTTCCGTTTGAGTGACATCAGCTGAAATATACAAGAAAAAAAAGAATTTAATGGGGTCCATTCACCAAACGTAAGCAAACAACAATTTCTCTATATGTTCTATACAAATTACGCAATCCGTATGTGTGTCACGTGATCCGTATTTTTCACTATTTTATCAATATTATGACGTGGCTAAATTTGTTTATTTACATTTGGTGAATGGACCCCATTTGCAAAACTATACACTGTGTTTAATTAATAGCTAACACAACAATGCAGTCTTAGCCTCCCTTGAAAAGTAGGTTTGCATGGTCTGCCTGTCCGTCCGTCCCGTATAGGTCGAGAAAACTATACGTGTTTCCTGTTATATGAGTATGAGTATCGTATACAAAGTATTATACAAAAAATGATTAAGATGTAAAAATTATTATGCAAAGTATTACTATTATATACAAAGTATTATACAAATTATGAGAATTATGTACATATTCTGATTCAAATTTCGAGTATTATATACAAAGCATAATTCTAATTATTATTATTATATAGAAATGGTTACGCAACGTATGAATATTATATACAAAGTATTATTTAAAAGATGACACAAGCAATGATAATGAGCTATGGAAATCATTTTTTTTTCTAAAAGCACATAAATAAGAGCTTGTTCCTTAAAAAAAAAAAACAGCAGTTAAAAATTCATTCATTAACATCATTTTTTTTCACTTTTATAATATGATAATAACATTAGTGGATCTCCGTGTAATTTGATATCATGCTGTTAGTCAGTGTAACATTAAATAGTACTAAACGACCGGCGGCATAGCATACGCCGCTATTTTCAAGGGCAGGCCTTAGGCACTGCAACTTATGCGACCGCAGTGGGTCCCGCACTTTCATTGGACCCGTGCTAATTTTTAGGTGTATAAATTATTAAATTAAGTTACATGAAGTTAATTCCTTTTTCCAGTCTATATTTATTTATGTCAATGCTATTTTGTGAATGAAAATAGTGCGGATTTGGATACACCATTTCCATTCACACCATGCTGCGCCATGGGATCTTCCCATTTACTTGTTGTTGCTTACTTATGTGTTTGAACTTTTGAACTTGTCTTTAGAGAAATATATATGTATAGACTGGCAACAACTTCGATACGTTCACATTTCTTCTTTATTGGATTAGTCTGAGACAGCTTGTAACTCATAGCTCCTGATATTCAAGCTAAACATATTATAACCCTCCCATTTCGTGTTAATGTTTTCAAACAAACTGTTTGTTTTAACTTGTATTTTTTCGTTAGGACTGAACTGTTGTTCGGACTTATCGATGGTCCAGGGTTCAAACACCGCCGGCTTCCATACCCAGACGTCCTGCGGGAGGTTTGGACTAGGAAGTAAATTATCTTTAACTCTGAAGAAAAATCCAAAACATTTAAAACATTTCACAAACAAACAATACATTTTAGTTTATAGCAGGTGAAGGCCTCGCGACCCAATACTCTGGTGTTTTTAGTTTGGTATTTCTTATATAAGTGTTTAATGTATTGCTTATATGCTGATAAAGCATATAACAACAAGATTGAGCGAGAAAAATTTGGTAATGAAAATTTATAATTAATTAAAAATATAAAAAAACATTAATGAACATATATTTAAAAAAATAAAAGGATGAAGCAAGTAGAGTATACACAGTTCATTAAATTAAAAAAAAAACTCTCCATTCTGTTTAATTCAGAATCCATTTGTTGCCAGCGCGTTGGCTGAGCGGTAAAACCCTTGGCCTCCGAACCGGGTTTCCAGGTTCCAATCCTTGTGAAGATTAGGACCTTTTATTTCGTAGCGCCTCTAAATCCACCCAGCTCTAATGGTCACCTGGCATAAGTTGGGGACACGTTAAGGTGGTTGAAAGTTGTGCTGGCCACATGTAACCCTCGTTAACCATAGGATACAGAAAAATATGACCTTTACATCATCTGACCGATAGACCAACAAAGTCTGAAAGGGGATTTATGTTTTTTATTATAATTTCAACTATCCCTTTAATGGGAAATGGATCCTGATTTGGGCACTATGACACTTCCGGATGGGCAAATGTCCTTTGTTAGATCGACCCACTTTAATTCTTGGGATGCATATATGAGAAAAAAATAAATCCCGTACCAAAGACAGGCTCAGACGACGAAAAGAAAACTTATGTACACCTACGGCGGACAGAGACTTTGTGTGTATCAGATGTGGCACAAAATTCAAATGGGATATACCTGGTCATGTGAGATAAATCACATCTTTAATCTAAACCTAAATGCAGATTGTAGTGTCATTGGTAATTTAAAAAACAAACTAACCCTGTTTGAGAAAGAAATTCATAAGAAAGCTTAAAAGATTTTAGAAATTAAAAATCATCCTTTGGGTCAGAATTTTGGGATTTTCGCCATCACAAAGGAGATACAAGACATCGACTACAAAGACCGAGAGACACAAATTCAAAACAAGGTACGTAACAAGGAAAAATAAAAGTGTAAAAAAATATAATCAAGTATCACCTTGAATTAACAATTTCAATGAAGCTTATTTTAAAGTAAAATGTAAAGTATTGGTTGACTAACAAGTAAAGGGACGTAACAGATGAATTTAATCAATAGTGAAGTTTATTTGAAGTTACCTTCCTTTGACTGTATGTTATGAATGGAGATGTCAGGACCAGTCTGTACAGTGTACGTACTTATGAAGGTGTAACTAAATGAACGAACAGACTCACCTTCAAGATTAAATAAAGAATCTATATTTTAATAGATGAAACACTTTCGTTCAGTGAAGAGGCACAAAAGGCAGATGCTTATACACTTAAATACGCTTATATAATATTTGAATGTTAGTCTTTTAGATTTACATTTAGAAGACGTTGCAGAGAATCTTTCTAAACTCTTGGAGGAATGCAGAAAAATGCTAACGGTAAAACTTGTGTTTTCCCAGCATTGCCAACGTCCTAATTACTTGTTACCCAGCATCAACTGTTAAACTTCTAGAAAAAAAAATTAGAGCCGTTTTCGAGATCCGTGTATACACATACTTTTAGACAACCTACCCAGAAGTTTCAATGATGGTTCAAGTTAAACAAGGTCTTGTAACAAGAAGTTTGGAAGGGAAAGGATCGTCTCTCGAGACGTAAAATGCGACAGAACAATATTGAAATACTTACATAATGTATCACCTTTTACTGTGGTCTTCTCTGACTCTACGCAGCAATACTTGTCATCGGTTGATTTTTGTATGCAATTGTCAATGCTCTCGACTGGGACTAGAGTCAGGCTTTCGTTCAAACAGCAAACGGCGTCTTGATCATAACTGCATGATATACCCCCAGGGTATTGGCATAGGCGACATTTCTGACACAATATGTCATGGCCGTCGGCATTAAACGTATCGTTGACACACCTATAGACCGCATTATGAGTAGCATTGCAGGGATGCCATAACTCCGCCGATTCGGGTGCGTTTTCCGTGCATTGTAAGCAAGATGTATTGTTGTGGCTTGTTTCACTCATGAATGAAGAGCTCGGACATGGCTCACAGTGACCACTGGGAGATAGAAACTCTCCAACCTTGCACAGTGCATGGCACAAGGGAAGAATTACTAGAATGCACACAACACATATAGTAACAATGACACTTCTATATGTCCTCATTATTCCATTGTTTAAAGACATACGTAAATCGATCTGAAAGTATAGTATAGAATGTCATTTTTTTTAGAATTACATAGGATATCAGTGGAATAGATAGGATTGGGTTGGGGTCCAAATTTGAAAATCCACATGACTCGTACTTCAGACCTCCTCACCCCCCCCCCCCAAAGGACGCTTAAATGTTTTGAAATTGAATTTTAGTTATTATCTCATGTCATGATGTCACATCTCAAAATGCAGGGACCCCTAAAGAGGTTATCCCTCAATAGACCCTATTCCATAGCTAAACACAATATTACATATTATATACTGTTTATGGTTTTGTTTTTAAAAAGTTAAATTAATTTAAAACAAATATGTTTTTAAGATATGAGTGTGACAGATGGACTGAAGGACAGACGTACATTTTGTACAAGCCTAATAGCTGCTTTTCCCTTAACGTAACTGGGGCCGCCAAAAATTATATTTAAATATTTTACATTTTTCTTTACAAGATCCTTCCTTAAAAATACGACTCATTACGGCAAACAATTATATACACCACTTTTTTCTTGTTTTAGTAATAATATTGTGGCCAATATTTTGTTTTCTAATCTTGAAACGCAATAACACTAGTACTAAAAAGTGAAAACGTAATCATAAGATAACTTTTCAGCAATCAGTTGTAAAATGTCACTTGAGTTTTTATCAATGTATTTACGATCTGTTAAAGCCAATTGAAACTGACTCTTTAAAATTACTGATAACAATGTTGTTTCACTGTATTCTAGCAGTAGTTCTTCACCAACACTGTTTGGGTAATGGAATCTATTATCTATCTATTAAACTACGCAGTAATCAGTGTCTATTCTATGTGTTTTTGTCTACTTAATTGATTAAATCAATGTATGTACTCGTTGTGAAATAAAATGTGATTTTTTTATCTGGCCACAAAAGGTATTGTATCTTTTTTTTTTACTTTTACCTTTAAAACTTTTGCTGCCCTATATCTATCCATTAGTCTGTTGGACCGTTGGGGTACCACCCAAGATTTGTCGACCGTCTTTCTCCATTCTTCTATGTCTTTTACCCTTACTAGAACCTATTTCAATGACAGGCCTGTCCATTCAAAAAATGTTATTTAACATCGCAATTTCTGTCCGCCTCTTCTTCTTTTTCCTGGAACTGTTACCTGAAAAAAAATTTCTTTGCGAACCCCAAAGACCTTGTAATATGACCATAGATCTTTAGCATTTTTACTATAGTTAGCAGGTCATCGTGGGGTCATCATGGGGTCCCAACGCCTCAGTAACCTTGATTTTAATCTTTTGGTTTGTGATTTGGTCTTTGAATGTGATACATGAACATTACATCCTTTGCCTTAAAGATGGCAAGGTCTAATAGGAGTATTTTTATTTTTATTATTCAACGATATAGAAATATAATAAACACAATATTTTCTACGTACGTAAAACTTTGGTACAAAAAAATAGTAGCTATTTTAATATATTTACTAATATCGATAGTGACTAGCTATTTAAAATATAAGTGTGTATATGATATGTATAGAATGACTGCATTGGCCTCATTTATGAACATATTCAGAACACATATTATTCAACTTTGATCAATTTAACTCTACCCTAATATTGATTCTAACCTTTCATTTGCAATAGTAGCTTGGTTTTACGTAATCGTCTAAAAAAAACAGCACCATATCATAATAAGCTTTCTCGAAAAATAGAATTATATTACAATTTTAAAGAGAATTAGCTGAAAAAAATGTAAAACACACCTTGGAACATAAGAAAATTAAAACACTTTCGGGAGAATACAAAAACGATATAAGATGTATCGTTATCCAGAAGCAATAAAAGAACTATAGAATAGAATAAACATTCGACAGGTTATTATCAGAATTTCAAGAAAATAAATGTCAATTTTAAACTATCCCGATAAGACCGACATAAATATTTGCCTTCTCTCAACCGGGCATATGAGAATGCAATAAAATATGTTGTGGTTTAAAAAAAAATGTAAAAAATGATTGCAAAAATGTAAATGTTCTAAATGAAAATAAAAAAAAGGAAAATGTATTTTACCAATTCTTGGAAAATTTCATGTGCCAAACGGTATTATCAACCTCATTAAGCCTTGACCTATTTCATATCAAGTGAACATGCCAACCAAAATAAAAATCTATAATACCATATGGAGCTAGTTTAGATTGGTAAGGAGAAGTGGTGGCTGAGTGATTAAGTGCTTGGCTTCCGAACGGTAGACGGGTTTCAAATCCTGGGAATGTTAATATCGGGATCTTCGGGTATACCCAGCTCTAGTCATACCTGACAATAGTTGGGGAAAAGTAAAGGTCACATGACACCCTCGTTAACCGTGTACGAAATATAAACAGATAATTTTTTTGCATCATCTGCCCACAAGGTCTAAAAGGGGACATTATGCATGGGTACATCAAAAGCGAAGACATTTCATTTCCTTTATTATTATGTTGAGTAATTTAGTAATATATTTTAAAATGATAATATAAATACATTAATATAATAACTCGGTCTATTTATATTCATATATGATTTCCCATTAGCAGTTGTTTTTTAGCGGCCCCCGAAAGGGGAAAAGACGCTATTAGTTTTGTGTGGCCTGTCTGTCCGTCTGTCTGTCTGTCTGTCTGTCTGTCTGTCTGTCTGTCTGTCCGTCTGTCCGTCCGTCCCGTTTAGTGCTCAGAAAGTAGAAGAGAAAATGAAAATCTGACATCACGATAATATAGAGCATTCAAAGTTCTGATGCAACGGCTACTTTTTTTTTTCTAAAAGCTCAAAATCTAATTTTTAAAAATATTTTATGCAAACAGTATTTAAAGAGAAAAAACCTAATTAGTATGCAATATAAATGAAACCTACTTTAAGACAATTAATAATCTAATATATCGCACATGATTTCACATTTTTTTTTGTTCCAACATACGAGTAACATACCAGTATTTACTCGTAAAGTAATCAACTCATAAAACAAGTGTGGCAGTTGCCTTGAACATCGGCTTTACAAGGCTAACGTTGATAGATCAAAGCACGGAAGATATTACTTTTGTGTGGCCTGTCTGTCCGTCTGTCTGTCTGTCTGTCCGTCCGTTGAGAGATCAAAGCGGATCTGACAGGGATCCGACTCCGACGGGGGCCGCCTCTGAGTTTGTGTATCACACAAACTCTCTTTGTAATCTTGTTTTTACTTATGGATAATGTCGTACCATATTTAATTTTTAAATACTCTATCTAATTTAAATTTATTTAATACCAGTTAAAAAAAAATAGAATAGAAAGACAAAACAACATATACCCTACCACTTTGGATAAAGTATAAGACAGCACAAGTATAACATCGAATAAAATGGCTTTAATGTTGAGAACGAACATTTCGGTTAGAAAATGTTGTCAAAGAATAACCCACTAGCATTTAAAGCAGTTTAAGCAATTCTACAAAATCCACACCTTTATCCTTAAAGGAGCACTTGAATCATTCTGAGTATTTAGCGGTACTTTGATTATTGTTTTTACAAGAAATTCCAGTAGTTCTATAGTATGGAGTATTACGTAGTTTATATAATTCCGCTCAAATTTTTATTTTGACTCGAAAAAAAAATTAAGTGCGAAAATGGGTTTACTCGTTTAGCCGACTTATTCATATCTATCTTATATATAAGGAAGTGTTATACAGTCTCATTCTTTAATAGAGATAAATTTAGAATTTAAAAAAATACTTTTACAACCTTTTAGTGATAGGAGTGACATTAATAAATCACTACGATCTCAGATTTGATCCAAGGAACATTTATATTAAGGTTTATCAAGATTGCTGAAACTATTTTATTTCACTATATACATACTTACTCCTTACAATGTGTCTTATATATTAGACGAACCGACTCGCGACGTAGCATACCACCCTTTTTTTTTAGCTTTGTTCTCTGTCGCCACAAAAGTTACATAGGCTACCTCTAGTCTAGTTCAACTTGCAGAAAATACAAATCTTTCCAAGACTTTTACACCGTGGTGTCCTGCATGGTCGGGCTACAAAGAGATTGTATATTTATATTTCATGGCTCATGCCTGCTCAATGCAACTTCACAACAAATGTTAAAAGCAAACCATGTTTAAGACAGAGTATGTTAATAGAACCTTTGTAAAACAAAAAAGAATAGCACAGTTACTATGGTATGTAACTAAAATTAATATCTCTATATCAGTAAAGCAAATTGTTAAATGTAAACTCACATCTTACTATTTCAGTTAAGACAATATCATAAATGAATGTTGACGAATTTCAGACACTACAGAACATGCCTGCTCATTGCCACATTACAACCCTAACCACCCTGCACTATGACTATAGAAGATTGTACAGGTCAGTATTTTTTGTTTTAAACTAGCGATGACCTATAACGAGGGACTAATTCCACTTACACCACCACTTCAGTCAAGCACTTTTTCTTTACCCAATTCAAGATAGCAAACAAAAGAGTTAATTACCAACAAAAACAAAACAAAAATAAATTTGTGATGCACAGATAATAGCTAAGTAATATTAAAAATAAAATTACAAAATTAGACCCTCTCACAGAAAAAATATTTATCTATTGTTGCTAAATATGTTCTAAATGTTCCATTATTCTTTATTTAAGTTTTTATGCTTCGTATTTAACTCTACAGTCTCAGGGCCTGATTCTTTACATTGCTTAGTTTTGTACCGAATTGAAAGGTAGATGATAAAGATTACAATTATTGGTACAACCACCACACCTGCCACTATCCCTCCAATGTTGACGTCACCCAATCTGCTCGAGCTTTTTACATCGTCCTTTAGGCTTTTTGAGTCGTTTGCGTGGAAATCTCCAGATTTTTTCGATAGATCCCTAGTGTTGAATTCCGTTGTTCTTTCTAAAATTAAATATATTAAATAACACGGTAAACAAAAACATATTCCATTAAACTACTTAAAAAATAAAAGTAATGGATTAATGTCATATCTTGATCGTGTAAAAATAGAAAGCATAATATATTAATGTGTAAACCCAAATAATTACAAAAGTGTTGTAGCATACAATAAAAGAATAACAAGCAATACAATATTAAAATTTGTTCTAAAAAACGATCATATATGAGAGAAAGAATCGATAAGTGCTGCCATTTATCTGAAAATGATAAGGGTTAGCTCACTTTTTAGTTATATAAAAAATTATCAATTGATTATATAATAGGTTAATTTTTAGATTGTATCTTATATTGTCATCGACTATGAATTTAAAAAAAAATTCCCTTTCAGACCTTGCGATCTATGGGGTAGATGATGTAAATGTTCACCTGTTTCTGTGGCTTACAGTAAACAAGAGTATCATTTGGCCAGCACAACAACCAACCGCCTTTACTTTTCCCCAACTAATGTCAGATACCAATTAGAGCTAGATGGAATCAGAGGCGCCCGAATATTCTGAAGTTAAAAATCACAGTCCTTACCAGGATTCAAATCCCGGACCCTGGTTCAGTACCCAAGTGCTTTACCGCTCAGCCACCGTGCCTCTATCGACTATGCATAAAATTTCAAAATTTCAACGTGATCCGAAAATGGGAAGTGGAAGTATAAGTGTATCGAAAAGTAATTAGGGGATTAAATCCATATATACTGCATCTCTTATTAATTTCGACATCAAACATAGTAATAATCTAGTCACCAGAAATCAAATAACTAATTGTAATTGTATTTTTTTTATTGATTCATCTCTTGTCAGATACAATGAATAATTGTGAAAAGTTTTAACTTGATCTAAGAATGGAAAATGTTAAAAACAAACCGTGTTTAAGACAGAGTATGTTAATAAAAGCTTTGTAAAACAAAAAAAAGAATAGTACAGTAACTATGGTGTGTATCTAAAATTAATATCTCTATATCAGTAAAGCAAATTACTAAATGTAAACTCACAAGCTACTATTTAAGTTAAGGCAATATCATAAATGAATGTTGTCGAATTTCAGACTACATATTTAAAGAAGAGGATCCTATCAATAAAATTGAGATGTTATAGAAGGTACCTAGGTTTTACTCGAGAGACCGCATCACAAATGAGGATATTAGGGACAAGATGATAAGTGGGAAATACGATGACTATATGATCATATCACAACGTACTCAAGGCTAGCAATAACGAATATATAGAGTACAGGGCCAAAACAAAAAGACGACTAGAAAAGCAAAAGAAAGACGATATCGAAATGTGGACAGCCTTGTCATTAGATGAAATTGTGCTAAGGCAAACGACAGAGGTAATGGGGGAAAGTTAGTAAACTGACGGTTCAATAGATTAAGGAATATGTTTCAGAAAATTGTTTTATTTGTAATACACAATTTTAAAATAAATTCCCTTTAAAAAATAGCAAAATATTTTACAAAATAATTTTAAAAAAAATGTTTACCATAGGAGAATGGCTCGGATACTGGAATTTTGTTAGCTGGAGTTGTTTTTTCTACACAACAGTAGCTTGTATCAGTCGCTGTCTGGCTACATTGATTTATACCATTCTTTTTTTCAACTGACATTGCAGGCTCAGGGCAGCATATTCTATCGCTGGTGCTGTAGCATTTCACTGCTTCGTACTTATTAATTGCGGTACAGTTAGTACAAGGCTGACACACTATAGAATGCCCGTTGGTATTGTATCTTCCTTCCTTACACTCTAGGACAGTGTCGTGCGTGGTGTTGCATACTCGTACTAACACTGTGTCCTCGCCTTGTACCTGACATGATTTACATTGACTATTGGAGTGATTGTCTTCATCCATAAAACTTCCATTTTTACATTTCTCACATTTATCTGTAGGCGAGAGATAATGGCCGGCTGGGCATCGAGCCTGGGACTTACAAAGTGACGTCACCAACAAACCAAAAACAACAAAGAGAACAATGTTATTATGAAAGGTTGTCATTGTTGCCTGAGTTAACTAACTTGCTATCTCATTTTACACTGTTGCCTTCTTGTTTAAGAAAATATATTTATTTCCTTTTTTTTTAAAGAACCGAAATTCTGTAGTGTTCTGAAATAAAAGGAAGAAAAAACAGATTTTCTATAAAATTGACAAGTTGATAAGCAATGGTATCATTTTCTATGGAATGTATATGTCTGTCACTTTTCCTATTACATTATATAGTCTTATTTCATCTCTAACGCAGGTAAAGATACATTGTTTATTGTTGTTTTTTTTTTTTGGGAAAGGGAGTTTTCTATATTTTGTGCCAATTTTTCGGCGGGCCAGATTGAAGCACGACGCGTCCATGATCTGGCCCGCGTACCGTATTTTGGGCTTCACTGGACTAAAGGATATATAAATGTTGAAGTGAATCAACACGCGAGATACTACAAAGTATGTTCTGTAAATAAATAAATAAACAAGATACTGACCTGGCGCCCTCTGTCGCCCAAATAACTAACATGTATTGCTAACAATCTGGTTCCTTTACATTATATTGTTTAACAGAGGCCCATATAAAACACTATGATGCAAGATAAGATATGAAGATAATGATTATCTGTTAAAAACAAACTTGTGAATTATTCAATCACCAAACAGACTTTTATCAGACCTTTCTTAGTGCACTATCTGAAATGTGACACAGAATATTCTAAATAATGATTTCCACCTTTGGATTGAATTATATGTACGTTTTAACATAAACAACAACAATTCTATATATAGAACAAGTATTGAAGAGACGGTAAACGTAAGTAGCAACATATGTGTTGGTTTTAAATTATTGCTTTTTTAGTAACTAAATGAAGAATTAAGTAAAAGTTAGAGCTATACTGAAATATTGGGAACTTTAAAGTATTATTATAAAGGACTAAACATTACTATGTAATGTAAAGAGCAGTAACTCGTTTTAGATACTACGTTTTCTGATGATAAATAAGTTATTCCCCTTAATCGCAGCCTCTATTATAAATCAAATAATACAAACGTTATTTTAAAACAAATGAAGTGGATTACATCCTACGCGTCATGCATTTAGTCATGCAATTCGATTTTTCTAATATACACTCTCTTTGCATGTTCAAAAGACAACATTCAAAAGATCTGAAAGTTCTTTCCATTGGGACTAAAACAGAAAGATGTAAAAACTCCTTTATCCCACTTTCCTAGATCAGCTGTCGTCATCGAGAAGTACATAGAACTTAATAGAAGTCAAATTCATTAAAGCGCTGATTGTGAATGTGTATGTGTTTCGAGTGTGAATGTTGTTTCTTATCAATATTGTTTTTGCACAGAAGTTACGCTGAGGTTGTCAATTATAGTTAAAGTAAATTTCCATTTGATTGGATAAATAAAATTTATCTTATCTTATCTCAAATGCAGTAGCGGCCTGAGGGATTGGTAAGTAAGGCAACCGCACCAATCCCCGTGCCTAAGGTTAGACAATCGATAGGAGATTCTTTTGTCACTTTCAGGCTCGTAAACCAGGCCAGTTCTCTTAAACTAGGATTTGTTCCTTAATATTTCATGGCATATAAATGATAACAATAACTATGCAAGCTTATTGGTTCAGTTTTGTTAAATACAGTATCACATGACCTGCACATTCTAACTGGCTATTACTGTTTGACAGTTTACTTTAGGAAAAAAAAACGCAGCCGGAAGCAACCAATTAAAATCGTTTAATCGTAAATAAAGAGGCATGCAGTATTGTTATTCGCATTACAGTATCAACACAATTGTTACGTATACAGTAAAACTGTTACTTTAGTCCGCCATAGAAAAAAAGTGATGAAGGTGTGTGAGAAGGATTTCGTTTTTGGTACTGTGGCCTACCTCGTACAGTTATTTCGGCCAATGACCATCCTGAGAATTTGACGATGACATATTTATTTTCCCCATGTGAAACCCCGTGTTTCAGTGTAAAAAAACAAAAACAAAACAATAACAACCACCAAACGGAAATTGAAACAGGGAGATTGTACACATTTTTTTTACTTTCATTTTTCTCATCTATTTTTGTCATTCTAGTTTTTTTTTTGCGAGTTATCGTTTATTTTTATTTGTTTACTTTTGAACTAGATTTGAGTGATTTGACATTGAAATACAGCTGACGCTTCCACTAAAAGTTGCAGCGTTTGGCTTCCCAACCTGAGGGGCTAGATTCGAAACTCGGAGAAGACTGGAATTTTGAATTTCGGGATGGCTCTAATGGGTACCTGACTTAAGTTGTGGAAAGTAATGACGGTTGGTCGTTGAGCTTGCCACATGACACCCTGCTCGTTAAACGTTGTCTACAGAAAGTTATTACCTTAGCATTATCTGTTCTATACTATGATGTGTCTTTATAGACAATATATGTACATTGCTTTTAATAGTTTATAAATTATTTTTTTACAAATTGATTCTAGCTTTGTTAGATAAAAGAAATAATTGTGCGAAATTTAAGATTGATCCGAGATTAGGTGTAATTAAACTTTTTACCAGACAGACAGAGTGGGTTAATAGCTTATATACATTGTAGTTCGTAACAATCTACCTAATGCAAACCCGTCTTTACATTCTTCTACATTCCCCTTGCTAATTAAAAAAAAAATACCTCCCCTTACTAAGTGTCGATAAATAACATTGTGTTCTTACAAAGGTCTAGGTCAGGACAATACTTATAACAACGCAACATTTGATAAAGTATCTATAACAATGCTTACTAAATTTACGTAGACAAACACAGACGAGAGAACAAGCTCCTGATACTCAGTCTCAAGATAAGACAAGGGGAACAAAGTGAAAAATATGGTAAACTACATAAAGATAAAGTGCCAGGAACCATTTGTTCCTGTCCAAAAAATAGTTGAAGATCAACGCCATTCTCGCTCTCTTCATCGTCGAGCTAGGCACAGGCTGTCATCATTGGACCTCAACCAGTGACTAGGCAAGTGACAGCATTTCATAGCTTCTGTCTTTGATAACAAAAAGACAAAGGACTGCAGTCTTTGCAGTAACAGAAAAGTACCTGGAGGCAGGTGTAAGACAGATTACTTCTGTGAAACTTGCTTACACCAACCTGGATTACACCCTTGAGAGTGCTTCAAAAGTATCACACAGACAAATATTTTCAGAAATGAACACTTATTTATCATGATTTAATCTATTTTTCATAGATATACGTAAAATAATACACAGAAAATCAATTGGATTTATATTTTTTTGTGTTTTTTCCTGTTGTCTTGAAAAATCTTATAAATTAGCTACAATTTATTCAGACCTGACTTCCAACTCCTAAAGAAAAAATAAAGACCAGTAAGCGATCATCCAGATACCCTGTTCTTTCTCACCGACCCCATTACAATTGGTCCAAATATGTGATTGGATCATAATGTACTGAGAAAGCTAAATGCACGAAATTAAGCTAAACAAAAACTATTGGTAAAAAAAAAATATAGTTAGTCTAGATCTATTACAAATTTGATTTCATGACTGATTAAAACTAATAGATAGAGTTAATATAAACTTTTTTTTTTTGTGAATTTAGCTTCTTCCTTTTTTTTTTTACTTTTCTGCAAATTTTCTGCAGATGAATCTCTATAAAGGGGTTAGGTTTTAGTTGGTTTTTTTTTCAGGGTAAATCAAATGAAATACTGCACTTGGTTTTAGTTTTTGAACTTGGAAGTCATCTTTCAAAATTAAGAAGAGACTAAATGTGGATCAACAAAAATGACTGAGACGGATTTTGAAAGTCAGTTACAATGATCAGGTCTCAAACAAGGAAATCCTATGCCGAAATGGGAGGTGAACACTTAGGTTGTGACAGAACGTCGCATGAGGTTTGCTGGACATGTTCTACGACAAAATGAACTACGCATACCAAGAATTGCGATGGCACGGAAGCCATTACGAGGAAAGCACAAACAGGGACGTCCTCGTATAACTTGGCGTCATACCTTCATGGAGGAAGAACAGTGGACACCAGGTGGAAGGAGGCTACAGGCATTGCCAATGACAGATCTTTATTGAGACAGCTTGCTGTCCAATGAGCCGAACGGCGCGGGAGGACCTAAGTCTAAGTAAGTAAGTATGTCTGAAACGAAAGAGTATTCCTTCTCTGGCACTGCCAGGGTCGAATTTTCGTTAGAGAGAAACAAAATTCATTGTAGTCCCTTACATTTCATTTATAGTAATAGCTAGTGATTCTTTTTATATGATAAATAACTATGATTAAATGTATTCTTATCTTTGTTAAATCTAAGTAATCACAGTAGTCATATGTAAAGAACGAATATTTGAAAAAAAAAGGAAAAACTTTATGAGCCTACATTGTCGATTATTTTTCTAGCAGAAAAAAAATCGATATAAAATCAATATGTAGTGAACTATAGGATTACACTATAATCTATAATGCACAAGAAAGATTCCATATGCAAATGTGCGTGTGTAATGTGCACATACATAACAGTGGCTTCTCTTCTACTCTTTAGAAACATCCGCTCTACGTTGTTCAACGTTGAATCAAAAACACGCTCATAGAATGTTAAACAAATCAGGTAAACCCGTTTTAACAGTATTTCATAATTGATATTAAATATGTAGATTTAACTGGTAAAGCCATATACAAAATTTACTTTCATTTACGTTGCAGAAAAAAATGTTAAGGAGAAATTCACCATGTTTCACATAGATTAACATTCAAATCTTAGATCAGTAAAACCCAAAATAAATCCCGCAAACCGCGGGTTATATCCAACTAGTTAATAAAAATAGTTATTGTTAAAAAATGTAGAAGGGCCTCGCAAGCCTCCATTAAAATTAGGCCACGCTATTTGTAAAGCCCGCCCTGAAGCTTAAAAAAAAACAACTATTGATACATGGATTTATTTGGTTGCTATTAGAATCATCGTCTTTTTCTTTCAGCGTTTTCGTAATACCTAAAGTGTATACACAAAAATTACAATAAGTTCTTTTAGTCCCAATTGTAACAGTGCATCTGTAAGTCACAGTTCAATTTCAATTTATATATTCCTTGACACCCCCATTTCAGTTTAAATCTAGTTAATCTGAACATCACTTGATGGGATTGGCCGCTTAATTGGACAGATAATTACAAAACCGAATCTTATTTTATATTCGATTTTTTTTATTGGATCAGTCAATTACTAGAATCAAGACGATTTCGCACAGATGTGGTCTAATCAGGGTGGAATTTAAGAAAGGACAGCCACAATAATAGTCCCGGGGTGGGTAGGGGAGAGTATCCACAAAGAAGTAAAATATATTGAACCTACGACCGCCTAGAATCTTTTAAGTACTGAGTTTAGTTTTATTTTTTAATTTTTAATTCTATTCATGAAAGGTTGATACGCATTCCTACAATGTGCAGCCACTAAATGTGAGAGAGCAATCATTATAGTGGATGCCCCCCTAGAAAAAAAGTGTAGCGAGCTTTTATTTCCCCTCGTGAACTGCTACTTGGCTAGATTTTGCCATCACACCCCGTCTATCTTTCCGAGCAGAAAAGTGTCACGGAAATGCCATAGTGAGAATATATAACATTGCAATATTTACCTGGGGGCGCGGTGGTCGAATGGCTAAGCGCTTGGCTTCCGAACCAGTGGTCCTGGGTTCGAATCCCGGTGAATTTCGGGATTTTTAGGGTTCCCCTGAGTTCACCCAAATCTAATGGGACCTGACTTTAGTTGGGGAATGTAAAGGCGGTTGGTCGTTGTGCTGGCCACATAACACCCTCCACTATTTTTTACTTTAATATTTACCGAAGAAAGCAAGCTCTCTTACGCCACATTATATTACGCAATCCAGGGGTTCGAAAAAGTATTTTGTTTATCATATATTATAAGATGTATCTGCTAACAGTTTTAAAAAAAAATAACAACTTCTCTTAAATGCCACTATCAAGGCAAATATATTTGTGAACAAAGTTATAGACATTACAAATTCTATTAATACGAAACATCACATAATATAAAAAGAGCTAAAGAATTCATGTTAATAGTGTTATTAGATAATGCAAGAGGAACCGCTATAAAAGGTGTACACTTAACACACCAAACATTTCAACTGCTTTGTGTGTGTATATGTGTAATGTTAAGTATAAATTATCAGCTTATCGATTTTCAATCGATTTATTCTTAGCGATCAAAGCAATGACATTATCGACACACAAAAAATGGCTTAGCCAACTTCACAGTTGTCTTCTCCTGTATGTAAGTTGTATGTAGGTCAGGGTTTCTCTACCAGTGGGTCGCGACCCCCTTGGTGGTCAATTGACTATTTTTCCAGGGCTCGCATAAGACCATCGAAAATATGGATTGTTATTGTCTATGCTTCTATTGCTGTATGTGTGTATGGGAGGGGGTCGCGGCAGAGTGGGGGATTGTAAAAAGGGATAGCCAAGCTTAAAAGGTAGAGAACCCCTGATGTAAGTTAATATTTATATCTTTTTTGTTTTGTTTTTTTTCTTGCCATATTTGGACTTTTTTTTTGTTGTTAAAATGTAGTCTCAATTTTAACTAAGACCTTCTTTCGGGGAACACTTCCAAGAAAAAACAATCTAAATGAATCTTATAATATAACATACAATTTTTGGGCCGGATTGTATAGAAACGCCCGGGCCGATTTTTCTCTTTTTCTCCTAATTGACGATACCATAGTAACTTTGACATCATTTAATTAAATAAATGTTTAAATTTGTAAACTTTATTTTGTGCTATACAAAACGATCAATGCATTCCCCTCTAATTCTATACCAAATTAAAAACAAAATTCTGATTACAAACGAAAGTTATAGAAGCTTACTCATAACAGGGTAGGGAAATAGTATTGAGAAAAAAAAGGAAGCAAACCGTCGAAACGTGGAAATATAATTACGGAGAAAAAGAGTTAAAAACATATTTCGTGCACTCTTGAGGTTCTGAAATTAATTCACATTGTTCTATTTTAAAAAAAAAAACATTACCTGAACTTTTCTCGCATATTTTTTAGAAACAACTGTTGGAATCTTTGCAGTTTTGTTACAAGATCAATCAAGCAATGTGATGTCCACAAATGAAAAGAAAGGCCGAGAGACCAAATCAGAAGGAGATCATCACAACAAGAAGTAAAGACGACAGAATGGACATGGACAAATCTAAACGAAATACGGAATATACAGAGTCCAATGGTGAGATACGGAACTCGCTCTTTGATCCTGTGGGAGTCTAAAACATTGTAAAGTAAGTCAGGACACAAAATATGCTCTTTCATGTTAATGAATGTTGTAAAGGTAAAAAAAATCAACGTTAAAATTCATTTTGATAGCTGTTATTTATTATTTCGACAGACTGTATTTGTTTACGACTGCCATTTGAGAACATGATATAAGCACTGAAAATCAAGGGGAGTTAATCGGGTCTAAATCGAGTTACCCTACCATAAAAAAACCTACATCTTATATCACATTTAACATTTAGTGTAGTCTTATTACTACAATATTATTATACTACAAAGTTTATCAAGACTTTTAATAAAAGCAACGTTAAGTTAGCATTTAATTTTCAGACTAATAGAAACTAACGAATTGAAAGGCTTATATTGACAGTTATGTTTTAATTACCGAATCCATCCAGATAATTACCACACATTATGAAATATAATATCGAATGTATTAAACACGCAATTAATTATACATATGTATATTTATTTCTAGTTTACAAGATCTAAACGGGACTGAATGACGGACGGACAGACAGGCCACACAGAACTAATATCGTCTTTTCCCCTTTTCGGGGCTGCTAACAATGCCAATGGACCGTATTGTTACATCATTGTTTTAGAATCACTAACATGAAGTGAGTTATAATCACTAAGAATATTTCTTGTTCCATATTCTCGTAAAGAATCTCGATCTGACACTGACCACGAGTTGTTTCTTGGGCCTCAGTGAGGAATTGCGTATGATTAATTATTTTAGTTGCATGGAGTAAAATGCTTTTAAGTATCATTCTGAAAAATGTATTTGGTTGGATTTACAAATTATTCCTAAAACTACTCACTACATTCGCATTAGCAGAAAGATTATGACACCCAGAAAAAGAGAGAGAGAGAGAGAGAGAGAGCATAATATAACCATAACGCCTGCAACACACCTAAAGGCGTTATACGTTCTGAACACTAACTTAGTGTTATTTTGTTATTCTAAAGAAATTACAGAAGAAGACAGTCTATTTTAAGAGGCTAAATTTCTAAATAATAAAAAAAAAGATTCCTGCTGAGAGATAAGAAAACAATTGAAGTTTCTGTGAAGCTTCGTATTTCATTTTATAGTCACGCCTTAATGGCTTTTTTCAATATTTAAATAAGCCATTATACGATACGTTGTAAAATTTATGACAGTAAAACGAGACGAGTCTGGCTGAATTTCTTTAGCGCAACTTTTATATCGTTATAAATTCCTGAAAAACAATTCCTTGGTGAAGATATTATTTTAGGCTAGATTATATTTATTCAATTTCTGGATTAGTAGCATAAGAGATGTCTAGGGCAAAGAAATAAATAAAACAATAGTCAAGCACTGGTAAATATATTTCAGTAGTTATGTAGGAAAATTGTGTCGATGTGAATTTTAATTGCTAAATTTAAATTGTGATAGATATGTATGTGTTCATGAAGAGTTTCTAAAATTGTATTTTTGTTGATAATATTTTAAAAAAATCTAGCACTGAACAATGCTACACTGTTGGAATATTTTTTAATGGTCTTGAGTAAGTTTATTATTCTTACCTGTCGGTATAAGCGTTTTTAATGGATAATGTTCTCTAACAAATTATTTAGAAATTTCATCCAACAAAAGCCTAATGTGGAAATGTCTGACCAATAGAGGCTATTATTTCCTATGAATCGTTGACCTATGGCTCACAAGGTTTGGAAAGCAAAAGGACTACAGGTAAGAGTACACTAACTACTATTTCATGTTTTTAATACAAGCAGTAATTTAAAATACCTCTATTCAAGTCTTTCCTAAAGTGCAGGCGGACGCTGATCTCAATAAAACAGATCTATAGATTTCTCTATTAGCTCGATGGGTACATGGGTAAAATTCTAGTTTGATTGTTATAATTTTCAAAGAAAAAATGTAAATGTGGCTTGACTAGACCTAGAAAAATTTAACGTCGTGTAGTTGCCATAGTGTAGAGTAAATATAAAATGATCAAAACTTTACTAAATATTTTTTTTTTAAATCTATTACTTCTAAAGTGAAATCTGAGAGTATACTCTATCTGTATATTGTTGTTCTAGTTTCAATAGTCTTACGACACAATAATCTGGAAATACTTTTAATATTATGACAAAAATTGAGAAGAAGAGAATTATATAAACACCACTTTCATTTACAAAATAGTGCGGATTGGGATGCACCAATTTCCATTTATACCGTGCTGCGCCATTGGATCTTCCCATTTACTTGTTGTTGCTTACTCTTCTGAACTTTTGAACTTGTCTTTTGAGAAATATATATATAGATATACAATAATACTTATAGTCAGTTATCATTTTGACATCCACTTTCTTTAAAATACTCTTTCTGTAAGATACTATTTCTTTAAAGCACTCTTCCTGTAGGGTAACTTTTCTTTAAAATACTGTGTAATGTTATTTTTCTTTAAAATACTCTTCCTATAGGGTTATCGTTCCTTAAAGTATTCTTCTTGTAACGTAGTTTTTCTTTTCAATAACGTTTCTGTAAAGTTTTTTATTTTCTTGAAGCTAGTTATTCTTAAAAGGTATAAAATTAAATTAATGAATCCTTACCTTTAAACATGAACTCCCATTACTAACAGAAACTCCATTACATAGCCAGGTATCATGGAATTACAGTAGAATGTAATATCCGGATTTGTTTTTTTTTTATTTTAAACCAACAACTGAATGGCTTTATAAAAAGGCACTTGAGTCAGGGGGAACAGATAAATACTGTTCCCCACCCCTTGTTATAAAGATGTACTTTTAAAATATGAAACATGAAGATATAAGACATGAAAAGGTTCGAAGACCAGGAACGTTTTCCTAAGTGTCTAATCTTTCATTCGAAAGTTTTATTAAGATTTTGAATATTTCATTGATCGGCAGGCATCGATTACATGCAATAATCAATGAGCATTCACCTGCTTTCACGCAACAAGCTTAGTGATGAAAATCGAAGTCATAGATTCGTCATTAAGAATGCTAACACCTTTAAAAAAAAGAGTATTGAATTTCTTTTAAGTACAACCATGGCCAGCTTTAGGACACTGCAACCTATGCGGTCGCAGGGGGCCCCGCATTTTCATAAGAGCCGCCTTAATTCTACATTTCCTGAAAACTCATGACAATCTCCATGAAAAATAGACAAATCATCGTTTTTTGGAAGATGGGGTGTCATTCAATGTTGAAAACGCCAATCGATGAGCTAGAAGGAAGTCATTGTCAGCTTTCATTTAATAAAAATGTAATAAAAAAGAAAATTTTAAACAAAACTCGATATTCCATTACTTTTATTTTACTTTAATAGCCGCTGGCGTATAAATATAAATTTAAATGCATCTTGATCATGAAATAAAATATTTAAAAAAGTGATTTTTTTTAATTAATTATATCATAATTGTGTACGTAGTAAAAAATAAATAAAATGCAGAAAGGAATTTATTTTCTAATAAAACAAATATTTTTCACTAATTCCTATCACTACATAAACTGGACTCGCACATTCATTAAGATAGGGCCCCAAGAATGAACTGTGATAGTGAAAAGCAAATATCAATACAAATTATTATGTACAGTTTCAGGAAGAACTTTAATAAGAGAAACTGTCCACAGTTTACAGCTACAGGGGCTGCTGTTGTAAATGTTGTCGATAGCAGCTAATTTTTTCTGTGCAGCCACAGATGTTCCTTTGGTAAGAGAAACTGAACCGCCAGCGGTAATTTGGCAATAGCTTGTACCAAAGTAATACCATAGAGTGTTTGTGTGATA
>JADKLZ010081101.1:2680989-2715369 GCA_021533235.1 Biomphalaria straminea | reverse complement strand
TTTTTTTTTTTTGTATATTAGAAAATAACATTATTTAGTGTCATAGTATTGGAGGGGCAGCTGGTTAAATGTTAAATCAGTAAGGGGGCCCAGACGAGCGCGGCGCCATAATTTTTTCCTGCCTTATACGATTTGTCCAAAATTCACTTTTTCTTTTGAGAGCAAGAGATATGTCAAAACAAAAGGTTGCATTAAAGCGGAGTGAGACTTGCTAATACACATGTCAAATGAAGTGTAATATAGATGACGGTAGCACTGGACGATTGTGTGTTCACCTGTGCGTGTGTGTGCGCGAGGAACGTATAATATAAAGATAACGCACATACGTTTGTAATGGGCTCGATCTTCGAAAGATTTACTTAACTTAGACGTTAGAACTCTTTTTGTGGACCCTTTGTTTAAACCAAGTTTATATCAAATCACGATATGCCTGTTTTTACAAAAACTTACATCAAATCACTCTGTCTGTCTGTCTGTCCGTCTGTTGGTCTATCTGTCTGTCCAAATGTTTGCACTGGTTGCTTCTCCGACACCCAATCTCTGATCAAGCTGGAGTTTCGCACACATATCTCTTTTACTTGACAACGAAATAATCAATTTAAAAACAAAAACAATAATTTAATTAATTATAGGTAATAAATTATTTTTGTTATGATATCTCAAACAAGGTAAAGAAATAGTACTTGGCTGAAATGGTTGTTAAGCTTAATTAGTCTCCTTTATAGGTCTTTGCCTGAGTCTCAGTGAACAAAACGTGATACATATGTCGAAAGTATAGAAACCAAATATAATCTTCATTGACTCTCCATTATCAGAGTGTTTACTATGTTAGCTTGAGAAGCCTGTGAAGCCTTGAACTATGAGTTCGAATTCAGGTCATCCCCCACTCCTTTCATTATTTTTTTCTAAATGCTTTTTTATAGTTTGTCTAGTTCAATGGTCTTCAACTTTTTCATCATACCACCATCTTTTCGCATTTTTCTTTAAAAAAAACTCCAACAATGCATCCCTCTAAGAAATATACAAAAAAAAAAAAAAAAAAAGCAAAATTAATTAATATTTTTTTTTTTTTTTTTGCGGCACCCGATCCGTCCGTCCCGTTTCAATCTAAGAAACTAGAAGAGAAAATGAAAATCACACATCATGATATTTTAGATCATTCAAAGTTCTAATGCAACGGCTACTATTTATTTTTTTTATGAAAGTGAACCATCTAATTTTTTAAATTATATATGCAATCAGATTGTTCAAAAAAAATTACACCACTTTTCATTGAAAAAATTCAGGAGAGGTAACGTTTTTTAAAAAGTCATTGACTTATTCATTAATAACTCAAGCTTCATTCATACATTCTCTTATTGGTACAAAAAAAATCGCATTCAGATTGTGCATGTTTCACTATAAAATATATTTTTCATTTATTAACTAGCTCATTGAATAGAATACTGATTTAAATGAGTTTCTTAAATTGATACGAACTACAATTTACTTATAACTTTAAAAAAAAATATACTTTATAGCTCGCAGTTTTAACATACCCTTATTGTACTGGCCTACACTTCACAGTCTAAATAAGACTAAATAGAGCCCAGATCTAGATATATTTATAATACATTTATTAATGATTTGAAAAAAAAAGTGTATTGTAACTATTAAGGCAATAATTTATCTTCTGACAGCTTTGGGGTGTAGATTTATTTATTATGTAAACAATAGTATCCCATTAAGAAATAAAACGGATACGAACAGCATAGTACGTTATTAGTAATGGCATTACCCGGTAATAAAAGGCCTACTATTCATGATCATAACATTGACCTAGGTCTAGTAATTTAAAGATTAAACGTGTAAATTCATGCGATATCTAGTCTAGATATAGTAGATTCTATATCAAGATTCTATATCTAGTTTAGTTCTAGATCTAGATCTAGTGTTAGATCTACACTCAGATCTAATCCTAGACTAGACTACTTCAATAAAGAAGATGATTACGTCCTACGCCTCATGCATTTAGTAATGCTTATTAAACATTGACCTAAACTCCGCCAAGTCACAAGTTTTCCTTGCTAGCCCAGGCAACCCATTTCGTGCTCTAATAGCGCTAGGTAAGAAGGAACCTTTGTACAAATCTGTCCTAGCACAGGCATGTCGAACTGGGTGTTCGAAGGCCGCATGCGGCCCGCGACCACCTTGCATGCAACAAGTCGTTTATTCAGAAAAAAAAAAAAGGAGCAAGCATTCAAAGAAAAAGCGTTAACTATCGACACTGTTGTAGATAGAATAAATGACATGTCAGTCAGCTTGTTTGAACAATTAAAGAACGACAGAGCTGATTTTGAATTATTTTCATTGGGTCTCTAATAATATAATAATAATAATAATCTTTATTGTCCGTAAGGAAATTTGTCTTACAATTTGTGCATTATACAAAACAAAACATTATTTTAAAAAAATGTACATTCACACCAGACTCACTCACAATTTACATATGAAAAGTTTACATTAGATTGGTTCTATTTAATGATCTGATTGCCAGAGGAACAAAAGAGTTTTTGTGTCTGTTTGTCTTTGCTATCGGTGTCTTGTATCTCTTTTGTGATGGTAAAATAAAAAAATCCTGACCCAAAAGGTGATTTTTTATTTCTAGAATCTTCTTAGATTTTGTAAGGATGTTTGTCTCAAACAGCTGCCCTAATGGGGTTTGTTTTTTTGCCAATGACTTTACCAGCAGCGTTTAGAATTCTCTGGAGTTTAATTTTATTCTTAGTACTTACATTGCCATACCAGGCAGTGATATTGAAATGTAAAATATTGCCTATGTGAGTGTGATAAAACATAGCGAAGGCCTTTTCGCTAATATTAAAAGAGGACAGTTTTCTCAGTAATCGTAATCTTTGCTGCCCTTTTTTGCTGATATAATCTGTATTTGCTGTAAAATTTAATTTATTGTCTAGGATAATACCAAGGTATTTAAAACTTTGCACTATTTAAATGGTCTCTCCAGCTACAGTTACAATATCATTTTCCTTCTTTTCCCTACGAAAATCGATACTCATTTCTTTGTTTTTTTTTTACATTTAATAATAAAAAAATATCTTTACAGTACCTTTCATTGTGGTCTATTTCTCTAAAATACTCGTTACGTCTGAACTCTCTGAGATCAGGGCAAGAAGAGCCGCATCATCCTCGAATTTTGTGAAAGAGCAAAAAGGACTATGGGATTGAAAATCATTGGTATACAAAATGATTCATAATGGCGATGTCACAGCCCACTGACGTAACGGGTGTAGCACAGTTGGCTATATTCATAAGGGCGTTTAACAGGAATTTCGACATATACCAGGAACTACTTGACTTCTGTTCTATGCATAACAAGCGAGGATGATTTTTGAGAAACGACAGGACGTGTTAATACAGTACAATTTATCTTTGGTAAAGCTAGCTAGTCTATCAAGGTATGGCGCACCAATGAAATGAAATGGTTTTGATGCAAAGTCACTTGCAAAAATAAGAGAGACTGATGCTAATTTAAAATTTGCTCATTTTCAGTGCATCATTATTATTATTATTATTATTATTATACTTTTTATATAGCGCTACTTTCATGCTTATACCATGGTCCAATCTCATTTGTGGACCATTGGGGAGATGGGGCATATAGGAGTTGGTTTTCAGTGCTGCCTTTAGGCGCTCTACCCGAATCGGGTGTCGAACCTCGAACCTCCTTCTAGGTAGCCAAGCCAAGTTCAAGCGCACTTAGCCTCTCGATCACGCAATCTGATTTGATTCTGAAAATGCTGCTTGAAATGTGCAACTAGAGCTGATAGAATAGAAGTTAGGTTCTTAGTTGAAATCGAAGAATATTGAAATGGCTGTGGCAAAATTTTACAGTCATTTACCCTGAACGGTTCGTTAAATTGCGGAAATTCGCATCTAGAATTCAAGCTATTTTTGCATGCACTGGTCTGTTGGCAGTTCTTTTCCATAATAAAAGCTATTTAAGCACCTCACCATTCGAGATTATCTGATCAAAATTTGTCATCAATGAAATGAAAGCGTCAGTGGCAAACATACTTCAACCTGACATTAATAAAAATGGTATCCCAGAAAAGATGCCAAGCATCATGACAAAGAAAATAATACGTAATCATAGTACTTTTTAATTAGCTAATGGTACTACAAATTTAGCTTAGGGACAGGTATGCCATTAAATATTGTATTATATTGTATTTTTTCTAATTAACATAAAACTAGTAGGCTGTTTTAAAACTGATTTTTTGCTGCGGTCCCTCAGGTCATAGTAAGTTGTTTATGCGGCCCCTAAACCTTGATGAGTTTGACATGCCTGTCCTAGCATATGGAACGAGGAATGTGCCTTTATCTTTGTTTCTTTCTGAGTATTTTATTAAGTTTTGTTTTTGTATTTGGAGATTATGGTTCAGTGTTTTGTGTATAATTGCTACTTTACTCTTAAGTCTTCTATCCTGAAGGCTTTCTAAATTTAGTGATTTTACTAAAGGTGTTACTCTAATCAAAAGTGAATATTGATTTGTTATGAATCTCACTGCTCTATTGTGTTTCTGTTCCAGTTTCTTAATGTTTTCTTGAGTTGAGGGGTCCCAAATTGAGGATGCATATTCTATTATTGGCCTAACCAAGGTTAAATAACATTTTAGTTTTATGTTCTTAATTGATTTATAGAAATTTCTTCAAATAAACCCTAATGCTTTGTTTAATTTTTTAGATAGTTTCATCAATATGGGGATTCCGTGACAGTTTTTCATTTATTATAACACCTAGGTATTTTGAGTTTTTAGTCTGTGTTAATGGCTTACCATGAATAATATAAGTGGAATTAATTTGTTTTAGTTTTTTTTGTTACTCTTAATAACTGACATTTTTCTGTGTGGAAAGACATGCTCCGATTTGATTTCTGTAATTCATCTAATTCTGTTTGTAAAATTTCTGCATTTTGTGTTGTTTTTATTGTTCTATATATAATGCAATCGTCTGCAAATAATCTGACTTTTGTTCCTGAACTAATGCAATTTGGTAAATCATTTATGTAAATTAGAAATAGTAGTGGCCCTAAGACTATCACTTGTGGTACACCTGAGTTTAGTGTTTTTGGTTTTAATGGACCTCATTCACCAAAGGTAAACAAACAACATTTGTTTATATGTTCTATACAAATTACGCAATACTTAAGGTTGTCACGTGATCCGTATTTTTCACTATTTTATCAATATTATTATTATAATTTATTTACATCCTAGAAGCGAATCTTCATTTCTGGATAGATAATTGTTAGGCGAATTGAATTTATGTCCATAGGCGGTAATTCATTGTCAACAAACAAGTAATGTAAGATTGTTAAACCTCTTTATAATACTTTTATTATCACAGTAAATGAAAAATGACTTAACAAAAATCCACATAGAATGACGGAGGTTGGTTTCATTAATTTGAGTTAGATGCTTACCATGTAAAACATTTAAAAACTTCCCACATGTCATCGCCAACCGATATTCCTGTTGTTTTTTTTTCCATAAAATTCAAAATTATAATAAAGAGCTTAAAAAAAAAACAACAAGCAATCCAACTCAATTTCGAAATCCAGGGATTATCAGTTTACAATAAGAGCTGAACATAAATGCAGCTTATCATTTTTTTAGCATCACTGTTGAAAGATGAGCTTATTTTCGGCATTAAATTGTATTAGTATTTTAGTTACAATTTTTAAATTGTATTCAAATAGGAATGAAATTGTGTGGAAAAAATTGTATCGAAATGTTGTCTGTGAAGGGTGAATAGTGGATAAGTCTGGATTTTCATTACTCTATATCATTTATGAAATCATGGTAGCGTCCAATCACTGATGTTGCCCTATATGTCGTATAAACTACATAACTACACATAACTAGGCAATTTTGAAATAATATTTCATAACTAACAAAAAAAAAGTCTTTTTGTGTCACAGATTAGTTTTTAACAATTAAAAAAAAAAAACAAAAAAAACACAAAAACATATGTTCAGGTTAGCCGTTTTTTTTAAGTATTGTTTGAATATTAGAACGTTTAATAATTGTTCATGAATATTGTTAACATAAGATTTGGAGATTCCTATATTATCGTGAAGCAGACATAGACTTGTAACCGCATTTAAAATGTCATTAAATATACCTTCAAGTTTTCCTCTCGATCGACTATCGAAGAGTTTCATCGTTTAAAAAAAAGTGATCTATTAGAATGATTGCTTTATTTTTTTTTTTAAATTAACTTTTACACATTAATAAATTAACATATGTAAATGATGTAAACTATTACCTAGTTAAATATTTTTTAATAACGGAATACTTTGCACATTTTGAGTATCCAACTATTGGAACACTTTGATGACTTTTTAAAGAGATAACTTTACGTGGATATGCATGGTTTTAGAAAGTTCGGATACGGCTCATAACTTTAGTTTTTTTTAGTTTTTAGTTTCAAACATGACTCTAACTGTACAATTGTTAGTTGGCTTTTTACTGTGGTTTTAATTATATTGATGAAAAAAACAACAACAATTTCTCGCACGAATATGTCGATCTGAAGATAGTCCGTACTCCAAATGCCCTCACTGTAGCAATCTGGAAGATTATTCCTGGAGCGACAACTTTTCCAACTTAATATTTTAACTCTTTAAATCTTCCATTCCATAAAGCTTTACTTTAAAAATTGAACAATTGCATTTCTAGAAATCCCGTATCCATTCCAAATGGATCAATGTGGATTTCGTAATTGTCTGTTGAGAGGATTTACTAGGAATTGTAAAAAGGTTTCGTTGGTTTGAACAGCTCAAATCTGTCAAACAATTTATCTTTGATCTTTTTAAACTGTCCTTAAGTAATTCGTGTCAACAGTAGCTCTGATTTTATTGCGATACTGTTTTAGACATTGAAAATGAAGTAACTTAACTCTGAATATCTTCTGCGAAAAGAAGTAATTTTTCTTCAAAACAAACCGATTCTTCTACCAAAACATAGGATGGGTTTCCCTTTCCTTGCAGTTTTAGTTTCAGCTCGTTTAATGTCTCTGTTGTATCAACCATAAAATAAAATGTTTGCAAATATTTGTAGCTCTCTAATACAAGGAGATTGGTGAATTTATCATTTAGGAATGTATTTATTTCATTCAAGCACAAAGCAAAACGTCACAACACCTTAACTTTGGCAAGCTATCGCACATTATTAGGAAGAAGGGGCTTAGAATACCGAGTTTCAGTTTTCTTTCAGAATTTTTTAATTTGACGTTGGTAGAGTGCTTTTTACAAGATGCTTGTAACCATTTTGATTGCCTAATTCATTACCTCAACTATTTTGTTTCGAATCGTTTTGGGTACAAAGGGCTCCTTTATGTGTATTTTTCAGTGAAACGTAAGATTTTCATGGTTTATTTTGCTTTGAAAAATCTTTGTTGCCCCTTTATTCTTTCCAGTCATATTTCTGGCTCAATTAGTTGCTATTGAAATGATTTTATTTATATCGATCTTATTGTTTACAATGTACTATTGTACGATAAACACTATATCATTCCCTCCAGTTTGTCCCGAGGTAGAAATCCTCGAAGTTCTTCTTTTGGACCATAAAAAGACATATACCTGACAAAATAGGCAACTTGAGCCGTGTATTTGATTTTTTTTTTCAAGATTTTTTTGTTTGTTTTGAAATCACGAAACAATTCTTCAGATGCACGTAGAAAGCAGTCTTTGAAAAAATCCTCATCTATAAATGGTTTGCCTTTTTGCGCAATTTCTAGTTGCACCACAAAGCTTGCCCGATTAGCTTTACTTGTAGGTTGCTTCTAAGTTTGAGAAGATAATCACTTCTAACTCGTTTACTTGAAACAACAAACTTTACATCACAGCCAAAGCACGTGGTGAAGACGTTAAATCCTCTTGCGTCGAAAGCGAATTGTAACCTGCGCAGAAACATCCGACGATGGCGTCCATTCGAGAACTGTTGACGGATTGGCAACATTGACGACGCGTGTTTTTGGGGAGGCGTGTGGTGAAAAGCGAGTACAGAGAGATAGAATCTGTGCCTAACCCTCTTTAAACTATTGGGAACTATTTTTAAATATTTCGATAAAATTAATAATTTTTACATCTAGAACTAAAGAGCCGTAGCTTCACACCCAAAGAGCCGCATGTGGCTCGCGAGCCGCAGGCTGCCGACCCCGGCTCTAGGGTACAACGAACAGAGTTTGGATAACACTGATCTAGTTTGTTTATTAAATCATCAACTTAAGACCCTCCGATTACAGCAACAGAGTAAAATTTAAAGATAGAAAAAGGTTATTCCCGAATTTTTTTTTCAATTAGCAGCAAGCTAACAATAATCTATCTATCTATAGTTTTCTAGCGTTAATTTTGAAGATTGTTTTTATTTGTTTTGTTTCGTTGCACCACATTTTTTTCTACAACTATTCGTCCCACTTTTTCACCACACAATTGTTCGCAGTGCCCCCCTACCGCCCATTTGGCATCCCACAATTTTACGACAACGCCCCCTCGGGGGCACTATTGCCTCAGTTGATGACCACTGGTCTAAATCAATTTCAAATTTAATTGTATGACTGATCCAAACTAATTGTTACAAGCACATTTACTATATTTTTTTTTTTTAAGTATTTATTAAAAATCTAAATAAAGTTATTGCGAATGTTGACAATATAACGATTTTTGGAGAATTCGAACATTAGAACAACAACAAAAAAAAGTCATTTTCTTAATTTATTTTTAAGCATTATCATTTTACTTTTCTTATATTAAAACCAGTATTTGTAGCTGCAATGAAAATCTATCCTTTTTATTCACTTCCGAAGTAAAGAGACTGTCTTCGCCCCCACCTACTGTGAAGAGGAGTAATAAACTTTGTTGGCGCCAAATACACGCGCTTTATGACCATTGTGTTTGAGATTCTCGTTTAATCTTTATGTGCTCATACATATTTTTTAAATCTATTGAAGATGAACGGAAATACGACAATATAACGATTTTTTACTAGGTTTTATTGACTGTCTGTCTGAACACGTTTTCAGCACACACGTTATTTCTACAACAACCAATTTCACATAAAGTTGAATTTTTTTCACAATTATTACTTGAACTAAAAAAAAAAAAGAAGACTCAATGAAAAAAAGTAGCTAATTAGTTAATGAACTATCGGTAATTAAATCTGTTGTTTGCTAGCGCACAAGGAAAAGAAACTGTATTTAACATATGCATAAGCGGTATACATTTAAGTAGTCCCCTTAAATTTATAGAGAGAGTTACCTAACCAAAGATAGTTATGAAAACGTATATTTTCAAAAGCACTTTGCTGGTTGAGTGGTTAGTGTATTGGTTTGAGTAGTGTAAGTGTATGGGGGGGGGGGGGGGAAGTGAGACGTACAATATTTGAAAAAGAAAAAAAGATGAACATTAAATTACAGGGAATCGTATTTATTGATCACCATCTCAAATTCCAACAAAAAAGGTTCAGTAATATAGAAATAAACTAGATTAGACATTTCATTTTAGAGTGCTAAAGCCATTTATACAAGTAATATCACACATTTTCAAATACATAGCTTATTAACACTACCTTTACTCCGTACACCAGATTAACCCGACTAGCTAACGATGTATAGTTAGTTACACGTTTATAAATGAGAATCCCCGATCCCCTGTATTCTGTATACTAAGTAGACTTAACATTACAAATCTAGCTATATATATTTACACGTTTGTCATACTGGTTTTGTCATTGTGTAGCACTGCGTACAGCAAACTGTATTAGGGTCACCGTCTCTCGATCTTTATCGGGTTAACACAAAACACCACACTTTTTTTCCCTTAGCACAGTCTGCAAAAGAGCTGACAGCTCAGCAGCAATAAAGCTGGCTAGAAGAAGAAGAAGAAGAAGAAGAAAAAGAAGAAGAATCGGTTAACACTTAACAGATTCTTGGATAAAACAGGGAAAGGGGCAAGGGAGGGTAACAGGCTCCTAAACCAGCAAATCTTAGGCATTCTAAATTCATTGGTATATTGGACAAGTTATACTGATAGAGTTTTGTTTTAAAGCAAGCAAGTGTTGTCACCTTTGTCATATGCCTCATTATTATCCTTGGCTTTTGAAAAATCATGAACTAAACATGTTACTTGAGTTTCATAGTTTCAATTTTCTCTTAAGCCATGTTGTTCATAAGTTCATAGCGTCATTATGATGATGTTATATCTAATTGGGTTACCGTTTCCCCATATATTAGTTATGTGTTTTATATTTTATATGTGTTATATATTAGTTATGAGTTTTCGTGTTTTGGTTCCGCAAGGTTGTCATTGCTGGAAGTGGTAATGGATGTAAGCACTCCACTACCTATAAAATGCTTCCTAATGGCATGAGTCTCAAATAGCCTCTGACAACCAGTCCAACTCCCGGCCTTCACGTGTGGCTCAGATATTGAGTCCGGCGGAACTGTTCTTACTAACAGGAGAAGGGGCACAGGCGAGTAACTGGCGCCTTAACCAGTAAGCCTCGGGCAGGAGGGGCTCGTTAGCCATGGCTGGCTACCCACCTAGGAGAAGGAAAACTCTGAATTCAAACCTCTGCTGCCTTGCAGCTATACCCAATCAAGGGAAAGGCTTCGGGAGTCAACCCTGAGGAAAAATCAGGAGCTGGCGACCCTAAGGCAGTTTGCAGCACCCAGTGCTACACTCTGGCAGAACCCGCGACGCTGCTGACCCCAAACTGTATCGGCACTGCCGTTCCTTTGGATACATCAGCTGCGTGGAGAGGGGGGAACTGATGTGTGGGGCATCGTTCCGACCACAGCTTAATATTTTGAATACAGATGCTAGCACATTGCTTAGTTTTCTTTGAGTAATCTAGCTCGAATTCCATCAGGTCTAGATTTTTGTTAACCACGACACATTGGGAAGTGGCGTAGCTACGGATTTGAGGACCGAGGGGTCCCTGCATTTCGATATTCGACATCATAACATGAGATAATGGCGTAATATTTAATGTAAAACACTTTTGTGACCCTCCTTTGGGATACACCTCAAGTAGGGGCCAGGGGGCATTTAGTTGTTAGTCTCACATCTCTTTACTTAATTTGATCAGGTTAAAACAATCCATAATTATTCATTGCCATTATTAAAATCAATAATTTGTTTAATTAGTGGTAATTATTTTTAATTTGATATAAAAATGGAAATATATGTAGCAGTACTGATAACTATTTTGTTAAATAACTGTGAGGGTCATCCCCTTGTGTAAGCTTAGTTTTTGAATAAGTAACTTTTATATTTCGCCTTTTTTATTATACCTGTCTGCCAAGTTTAATCTCACATTTTTTCACCTATTTTTTTTCGTAAAGGTCAAACAGAGAGACATCGATCAAACATGGCAAAGTACCAATATCTCTCTTAGATCAGCTCGACCAACTAAGCATCAGAGTTTAGGGCTAGGTATACCACGGCAGCCTACAGAAAGAGGAGCAATAACTACTCTAGAACCTGAGAAGCCCAAGTAGTATCCCAGTATGCACTCTTGCGTGTGGTCAATGATACATCTGACCCTGAAGGCGCCGCTTGAGTAAGACATGTTGATGACGTCAGAAGGCTTTGATATTTATCAACAAATGTTTATCGGTTGATGGCTATTTCTGGTATGTTCTGTAAAAATATGTTTACCATATCGCACTTAATGTAAAAAAAAAGAAGCCATATAAGTGAATAAATTTTATTTACATATTTCTGTTTAATCAGATAAATATCATATTGGTGTACACTGTAAATCTTTTTCGGCGAACTTAGAGGAGGACGGCGTAACAGAGGTGCCCCCTCCCATAAGCGCTATAAAGATCAACTTAAGCGCCATTTTGCCCTCACTGACCACACAAGAAGGTAGCTGGCAGCAGATGGCTCCTGAGAGATAAGGAGAGCTTTCAAGAAGGCTGTGCTGACCATTTTTAGCTTACCAAAAAAACTAACTTTAAAATAGAAGATACCCTGTCTAGTGTAAATGTCGGATTATAAGAAGTCCTAAATAGTCACATCTATGGTTTGGATTGTACAGAGTTAGGTTAAAAAAAACAACAAAAAAAAAACAAAACAATACACTTTTTTTTAATACATATACAGGTGTTAAAATTTAACATTAATTACCGTAATTATTCTCATATCTGTTCAAATCAAAACAAACCAAGTTTCTCAAACAACATTGATAAGAAAAAATACATACTTTTATAAAATACACAATAGGTCAGATTGAGCGTTTATTTTGCTTTTAATAACTACTAAAAGTAATATACCTAAACAAATTAAAAACAGTTATTTTTTTAAAGACAATACCTTTTTTAAAACTTCAATGATAATAATAACAATAATAATTTAAAAAAAAACAAAACATACCAATACTATATATTATACTATTTCAGGTATCGAACCATTGAAAAGGTTAGCTGCAAGAACTTACGCATTTTTCGATTCAGTCAACAAGAAAGGTATATATCTAGACATCTAGAGCTACCAATAGACCTAAAGTTCTGATCTAGAACTCGTATAAACTAGTCTAGGTCTATTTTCAGAACTAGAATCTTGATGTAAGCTATATGATTTTCATAAGACTAGAAGCAACGCTGATTAACTTCGCAGCTTAAATTAAATGTTATAATAAGAAATAATACATTTGACTATGCCATGCTGACTCTAGACTAGTCTAGACCTAGAAATAGTCTTCAGCCAAATTTGCATCTATTTATTTTTACTTTGAAAATTATAACGGTCAAACAAAAGTTTCATTCGTGTGGCCAACGAGCAAGTAAATCTTTTCTTAACAATATAATCAACTGTTGAATTCTTGGAAAGTCGTTAGAACCTATCCAGGTTCCGGGATCTATATTTCTGCTAGTGCAATTAAGATTATAAATCCTGGCGAATGCATAATTCTACTGCACTTTAAAATATTCTAATGATATGGCTACACATCAAGACTTTGAATACAATACGCATAATATGAGCATTAATTATTATACTCTTGAGAGATATAATTCCTACTTCTGAAAATACCCGAAGACATATTGTCCGTTCAAGAAAAATAATATCTCGTTCTCTAGCCATTTTTTTCCCTTTCAAAATTATAGCGATGAAACTAAAATTTTGGTAGTGTGGCATATGAACTAGTAATTATCTTCTCAGCGATATATATAGATATACATATACTTTTAAATTTTGTAAGAGAATCGTTTTAGCTTGTTTGTGAGATACATTTCCGGGTTCTAACTATGAGGACACAAGAAGAATAGAGGTAAAAAGTTATCACAGAATCGTTCACAAAATGCATATTATTTCAATGTTAAAATATATCACATTTTGATTTGAACAATGTAAATAACACATTTCAGAGTTCACTAGTACAACAAACAAGGCAAACTTTTTTTGGTAGTTCTGCAGGAGTTCAAGGCAGCTATCTTGTTATTGTTTAGACTGTAATCTAATATCTTGGGTTTTGTTTGTTTTTATTTTTGTAGCTAAAAATATGCTAGATCTATATCTAGCTATACCGGAATATACTTAAATTTAGATTCTCTATGAAGTTTTATTTAATAGTTAGATCTAAGAACTACATTTATAGATCTAGATCTAGCTTTAAGATCCATACATTTAGACTTTTAGATTTTAGATATTATGGGTCATTTCAAAAGACATAGCCTTTAAAGGCTAATAATACTCAAATAGTGGAATAGTGGTTAAAAAAAAAAAGAATAATTCAGAATAAATCTAGACAATATTTAACAATTAAAAAGAGGACAGAACGACAAGAAACGTATTATATTGACACCAAGTCAAAATTAAAAGAAAAATAGCATTGCTTTGAAAACACAGAAGTAATACTAATCCTTGGTATTTTTGAAGACACAATCTTGGGATTTCTTTGGAACATAAACAATAACAAAATAGTAACAAAGATGGCTGCCCCTTGTACTCCTGCAGAACTACCCCCTTTTTTTTTTTTCTAAAAAGATAGTACCGAAGCTATGTAATTCATATGACAACTTTTTTTTTACTCTCAGTAACTAATGAATGTTAGATCAAACAAGAGAAACATTAAAAATACTTTACAGAAAAAAAAGACAGTACCATCTTTATGCAACATATGAGCGATCTTTTTTTTTTTCCTATTATAGACTGTTAGATAAAAAACAAAACAATGGGACATTTAACTCTTTCTCTCCTAACTGACGATACCAACGTTGATTCCACCAGAATGTGGTAAATAATTACGGAGAGAAAGAGTTAATACTCCGCCCACTTCCCTTCTACCACAGAAAGAATCATAGTTAAGCTAATGCATAGATCTAGAACATTTTACAATAACCTATTAGTTTTGAATGTAAGCATTTAGATCTAGCACCTAGAAAACATACGCGAAATTATCCTGCACACAAAGACATAAATAAATATAGACTGGCCAATAAGAGAGTTTTATGAAATAAAAATTTGTGAATTGCAATTGTGTGTACTTTATTTTATGTCTATAAATTGTTTTTAATCTCTAAGAATGAAGATCATGCAATTTTTAAATTTTTCATAATTCGGAAATCCGAATTCAATAGATATACATGTTTTCAAGTTACATGAAGTTACTTCCTTTTTTCTGTCTATATTTATTTATGTCTATGCCCGCACATTAATTTTTCCACCTACTAAATCAATAAAACTCCCGAACGCGATATTCCTCTCAAGAACACGATAGTATTTTTTTTTAAATCAATTTCTAATATAGCACTAGAATCATAGATCTAGATAATCTAACCAAATTTAAATTTTTATCATTTTTTACTTTAAAAAAATTGAACGGTCGCACTTCCCCATGTGACCAATGAGCTAGTTATTCTTCTTCTCACGATTACAGCAACTGTTAAATTTCTAGGAAAATCAATAAAGGTTTTATTTAAGATCAGCGTCTTTGCAGGTTCCATGTTCAAGGAAGTTGTGACTTGAATAGAGGTATTGTCAAAACGAAAGACGTTTTACACAAACTCCATTCCCACCCCCTGAGAAAAAAGACAGTAAGTGGACCTGCTAATCACTGTCATACAACGTTAACTCTTGACACTAGAGTCACATTACAAGGTCCACACGGCTCGCAAAGACAACGTCAAAAAATGGACATGTCTGTCAGTGAATGAAATTTTTCCAAGGCAAAGGACAGAGGAATGGAAAAAGATGGTCCCAAAATTTTGACCTATGCATACCCCTTGTATATTTTTTTTTATTGCTGAGTACCCCTCGTTCCCACCTTATTCTAATTCCTTAACAGAACATAATAAATGGGTATTTCAAAAAATCAGCATAGTTAATTAGGTGCAACGCGTGTCTTCTCGTACCCCTGGGGGAACGCGTATCCCCACCTTTGGCAACACGGGACTAATGTATAGATAATGATGATAAGTAGATGACAAGTCTACCAGACTTCATACTGTTTTAATAACTGGCATTAGTTTTAGACCAATAAATCTGTACACACAATGTTCCTGAACATTAAATTTATACAAATCTCGAAGGAAAATTGCCTACGTGAGAAAATACCAGGAGATGTATTGTCTGTTCAAACTAAAGATTGTCTAGTACTTTTGCTAAATTTAACTCTTTGTGTTTTAAACTTCAACAGATTATAATTGTCAAACTAGAGTTGTCCAGTGCGGCCAACGAGCAGATAATGATTTCCCATGATATACATCAGCTCTTACATTTAATTTATAAAGCTTATATCAACTCACTTTGTTTGGCTGGTAAAAAAAGTTTGAAAACGATATTTCTTCCCACCCATATTGGATCAAACTGAAATTTTGCACAATTATTTCTTATACCCGACAACACAAGAAAGAAAGGTTTATTATATATAGGTGATTAATTATTTATTTTTTTGCTATCTTTAACAAGGGAACACTTTTATTTGACTAAAGTCATGTTAGGGCCTATAATCTGAATTGGTCCCTCTTATAGGTCGTCATCTCAGGCTTAGTGAGCACAGACTTTAACTAGGTAACTTTACAATATTCCATGTTCATATGCTATTCGCTAGCAGAGCAGGTTACCTTGCTTGCTTGAGAAGCCTTGCGAAGCTTAACACACGAGTTCGAAAAAAATGGCGTTCAACTTAAAAACAGAAAAAGCGATCATCGAGATACTGCTTTTTTTCTCACCCATCACCCCAACAGGTGAAATCAAGGGCTAGGATCATAGCGTGTTGAGAAAGTTCAAATACATTGCGCTAAACAAAAACAAATGGTACAATTTCTAATTGATCTATTTTTTGTTATTCTAGAATTATTACATATGTATGCGGGTACCTGATTCAAAGTAATTGATGTGCTTTTGATGTTGTTTTTTTATGGTGTTTTACAAATTTTTAGAGCCGTTATTGAGTTCCGTGCCTTCCATTAATGTAACACAGACTAAAAACGCAAAATACTTAGGTGTTATAATAAATGAAAAACTGTCATGGAATCCCCATATTGATGAAAGTATAAAAAAAAATCAAACAAAGCATTAGGGTTTATTAAAAGAAATTTCTATAAATCAAATAAGATTATAAAACTAAAATGCTATTTAACCTTGTTTAGGCCAATAATAGAATATGCATCCTCTGTTTGGGACCCCTCAACTTAGGAAAACATTAAGAAACTGGAACAGACACAAAATAGAGCAGTGAGATTTATAACAAATGAATATTCACATTTCACTAGAGTAACACCTTTAGTAAAATCACTAAATTTAGAAAGCCTTCAGGATAGAAGAGTTCAGAGTAAAGTAGCAATTATACATAAAACACTGAACCATAATCTCCAAATACAAAAAACAGAACTCAAAAAGACACAAAGATAAAAGCACATTCCTCGTCCCATATGCTAGGACACATCTGTACAAATGCTCTTTCTTCCCTAGTGCCATTAGAGCATGGAATGGTTTGCCTGAGCATGCCAGGAAAACCAGTGACTTGACAGAATTTAAGTCATTGCTAAATATGCATGACTGAATGCATGACGCGTAGGACGCAACCATCTTCTTTTTTGAAGTAACGTCTGTATTATATAAGATAAGATAAGATAATGTTCAACTAAATAGAGGTTTTGTTAAGAAAAACGTAAAACAGTAATTTCAAACTCTGACTGATGATGCTCTAATTATTACGTTCAATGTTCTTATACATCCTTGTTAATTAGAAGATAATTGTCTAAAATTATCTTTCAGTTAAAGGTAATGAAGCTTTTGCATTGTCGATAGTTTTAGATCGTTTCTGTCGTCTTTTTGATGTATTTCCTCGTCGCTTATAGTACACACATGCGACGGCTACCATGATTTTAGCAATAAAGATAGCACAGCCGACAATAATACCTGCGATTTGTCCAGCATTAAGTTCATCACTCCTTCTATTTGGTCGCAACTTATTTGCAAATGTATTATTGTCCTTAGTGAGAGTAAGGTGTTGCACATTGGAAGTTCTTTTCTGTGTGACGTCATCTAAAATATAACAAAAAAAAAGTTAGTTTTTATTCTACATCTAAAAAAAAAAAATATATGTTCCGTGAAATTTGACGGTTCTCACATCTTATTGCAAACCTTTTAAAGTACCTAGCGGGATGGCTTCGAAAATGGTTTTAACTCGGGACCACGGAACAACAGTCCAGAAGAATAGCACTCGACCAGGCTGCCATATATGAAAATTTTACTTTAAACGTTTAAATTACAGGAGATATGCATAACTTAAATTTCAGGAGTTATGCATAACTTAAAAAAATTGTTGAGGTCAAGCACATTAGCACACATTAGCACAACTAAGGAAACCAAGCACAAATTGTCCTACTACGTTTTGACAATTCAAAAAACAAATTCTTTAACTCTATCTTATATATGTTTTTTTTTTTTTTTTTTGCGAGGATTCCAGCTACCCGTCGCCTCAGCGTGGCGCCTCCGTGGAAGCGTCTAGTAGTGGAATAGATAGGCTAAGAACGAGTAGCGAACCAGGCCTCCACATGAAGCCCTGGATGAACTTTTTGTTTGTGGCACTGAGGTGGGGATAACCAGCACCTGAATCCAACAAGTCCGCCGCATCATTCCGCGCAGGGGGGGGGGGTGGCGTTTTCATTTAGCCGTTAAGCCGGAGTGGCGGTCTTTACATGAAATGGTGGCGGTTGCAGTATAGAAATATGAGGTAAACTCTCCACGGTTTGCGCTGTGCTCAGCTACTTATAGTGAGTGGGCCCATGACCTGGATCTGCGCACTGTGTACATGGTCCGGTCTACATTCTAGCCCAGTCTATGGTCTATTCTACTGGGTAGCCCTCAGACAGGACAAGAGCCCTATGTCCACGCCTGTTCGGTGGATAAAAGACTATTTTAATAATCAATGAGATAACAGCGCCTTCTGCGCCGATTCCCTAATGGACTTTAATTTTAATTTTTTATATTTCAAATTACCATTTGAAAAGTGTGAATTTTGTAAAGATTGTGGAGACGTGGAAAGTTAGGAGTGTGTGAAGAGTTGAAAGGTTTTCGAGAGTTGAGAGAGTGTGGAGTGTGTGGACCTATGTGTCTAGTGTTAAGAGTGTTGATAGTGTAAAGTCTTTCGAGAATTAGGAGAACTTGAAGAGTGTAGTGAGCGTGTGGAAAGTGTGGAAAGTTTGCAGGGAGTAGAGAGTGTGAAGTGTAAAGAGAGTACGGAGTGTAAGGAGAATGTGTAGTGTGTGGTGAGTGTGGATAGTTAAGACTAGATGAGAGTGTGTGCAGTGTTTGAATAGTGTGAAGAGTAGTTAATAAAAAGTGTGTTATGATATGAAATTTCTTACATCCTCATTTTTTTTCGGTATCATTCAATTGGCTACTGTGTTTTAAGAAGAAACCACCTATATATTATAATTGTATGTTAACTAATGTACAAACAGACACAAAAACTCTTTTGTTTCCCCTTAAAATAATTAAATAGAAAAAATCTGATATAAACTTTTCACATGTAAATTGTGAGTGAGTATGATATGAATGTACATCTTTTTTTAGCGGCCCCCGAAAGGGGAAAAGACGTTATTAGTTTTGTGTGGCCTGTCTGTCCGTCTGTCTGTCTGTCTGTCTGTCTGTCCGTCCGTCCGTCCCGTTTAGTGCTCAGAAAGTAGAAGAGAAAATGAAAATCTGACATCACGATAATATAGAGCATTCAAAGTTCTGATGCAACGGCTACTTTTTTTTTCTAAAAGCTCAAAATCTAATTTTTAAAAATATTTTATGCAAACAGTATTTAAAGAGAAAAAACCTAATTAGTATGCAATATAAATGAAACCTACTTTAAGACAATTAATAATCTAATATACTGCACATGTTCTCACATTTTTTTGTTCCAACATACGAGTAACATACCAGTATTTACTCGTAAAGTAATCAACTCATAAAACAAGTGTGGCAGTTGCCTTGAACATCGGCTTTACAAGGCTAACGTTGAGAGATCAAAGCACGGAAGATGTATATTAGTTTTGTGTGGCCTGTCTGTCCGTCTGTCTGTCTGTCTGTCTGTCTGTCCGTCCGTTGAGAGATCAAAGCGGATCTGACAGGGATCCGACTCCGACGGGGGCCGCCTCTGAGTTTGTGTATCACACAAACTCTCTTTGTAATCTTGTTTTTATATAAGTTATATGTTTTGTTTGGTATAATGCAGAAATTGTAAGACAAATTTCCTTACGGAAAGTAATGATTATTATAATTAATATTTTTACTATTATTACCATTGCCCTCCTTCAGTTTTAGAACGACGATGGTTCATCCCGAACACTTTTTCATGTGGCTGTGTAGCCCTATATTGGAGAGACACTCCCGTCCACAAATATGGCAAGTTAAAGTGGCTTTCGCTTTTTAGAGAAGATGGCCATTTTTCGTGTGGCAAGCTTTTGTTCAAGAGCTGAGGCCCATGTTTTCTCGTTGTCCATAGTTTTCTAGGTCTCCATCAAGTACGGTCTAGGCACTATCTTCCCAATGGCCCTTAGTTTTCTTTGTGCTAATAGTTACGTCGTGCTTTTTGCAAGCCTTAGAGAAGCAGGACATTAGTGAGTGAGCCAATATCGCTGGCTCCATCATTCGCGTATAGCTTATCTCTTATGAGGGTTGTTCTAATTTTAGTTTAAGCCCTCGGTCTAGCAATATTTAGAAGTTTGCCATCAAATCTAGAATGCAGATATATTCCTTCGGTGGATTTAATCAATTTAATTAAGTTAAGTGATATGGCCTTTTAGTCTGAAAAAAAGGTTAGTCTCTTCTACTTAAGGGGTTACTGGAGTCAATTTTTTTTTTTTTATTTTTGCTTTAACCTAATAACTTTTGTTATATTATATCATATGACAACTCAATGAAAAAAAATATATGTTTAATTTTGTTTTATGCTTCCTGGTTTCCATAGAAATGGCGGCCATCTTGAAAATAAACAAAAATTAGTTCATATAGAAAAATTCTAAAATTTTTCAAAATTGATAAACTTCAAAGCTAAAAATGCTCAAGTCTTTAAGTTTAATGCTGTCTGAAAGGAACTAGCCTGATATTATACAATTTTTCTAAATATTCTGCATTTTATAATTTTTTAAAAAAGGATGATTTTTTACATGTAAAATTTATCCACTTTTTTTTTCTCAAAGGCTCATATTTTAAAAAATCTTTCAGATTTAGTTATAAAAACTAGCTGATTCTCTGTATAAAGTATCTCTGAGTATGCATACCAAATTTGATACATTTATCTCTATTAGTTCCAGAGATTTTAGAAATATTCTACAGCGGGGTCACCAAAAAAATGCATTCCGAGAAAAACCCTAAAAAAGATTTATATTTACTATAATTCTAGAACCATTGCATACTTAAAAATACTCTTTTACCAAATAAAAATGATTTTTTTCAGCAAAATTTTTGGTGCCAGCTTATAGAATACATGTCCAACTATTAAATTACAACAAAATTGGAAAATCAACTTTTTTACCCAAAATTGACTTTTTCACTATCCAGTAACCCCTTAAAATGATTAAAACTTACCTTTTATAGATTTAGTTGACATAGAAATCGATGGGAGGACAACATAAAAGAATGGATGAGCCTAGCATTGAAGGAGGTTTCAAACAAGGCAAAAGACAGGGAGGAAGGGAGAAAGACGGTCAACAAGTCTTGTTTGGTGCCCCAACGGACCAACAGACTAAGGAAAAGGTAAGGTAAAAGACCTAGTCAAAACAAGTATTACCTTTTTCTGTTGTCGGCTCCAATTCTATGCAGCAATACTGGATGTTTGAGGATTTATGTATGCAAGTTTGCTTACTTTGGACTGGTTTTAAAATCATGTCTTTGCCAGGACAGCAGATGGAATCTTGATCATATGTACAATTTCTGACCAAATAAGGGCATATTTGACATGGATGACACAGTATGTTGGGACCATTGCTATTAAATGTCTTGTTAATACACCTGTAGACTGAATCATGATTTGCGTTGCAGGGATGCCATAACTCAGCAGATGGGGGTGCATATTCTGTGCATTGTTTGCAGTGTCTATTGGTGTGGTTGGTTTCACTCATGTATGAATTGGGAGGGCATGGTTCGCAACTGCCGCTATCAGAATGTCTTTCTCCTGTCGTACAGGTGGCAGTGCACAATTGAAGACATGTTATTATGCATGCTACGATGACAATGACATAAACGTTGTCAAATGTCCTCATTGTTTTAAAATTGGACTTCTCATATAGTGTTACCTAAATCAAATGATAAAAAAAAAGTTTACACTAAATGTATGAGCAAAGATAGAAAAGCATAGATTTAGTTAATTGACCATATTCAAGTATGTGAAAACCCAGTGCAAGATTTCTGTGGAGGCTTCTTTTTTTTTTAAATTTTATAAGGAGTGTTATGTAGTGTGTGTGTTTGCTAATATGGTGACTGTGTGAAAAGGTTAGGGATTAGTTGAGAACGATGCAACATAGGTGGCAATGTCGTCGCTATCCTTTAGTTAGGGGGTTGGTCTCCAGAAAGGTTGTTTTATTTTAGTAAATTAGATTTTGTTAAGTAATATTAGAATTTAAGTCTACTACAGTTATACAGCTACGGTCTGCGGGCTTTTTCAGTTCACGGACCAAAGGTTTGGAACTCACTCCCCATTGATCTCAGACAGACAACATGCTACACCACTTTTAAGAGGAACATCAAGACCTATCTGTTTAGAACTTTTTTAGATTAGTTTGTCATGTTACATGTTTGTATTTGTAATGTTTTACAGCGCCTTGAGCCTACATTTTGTTTGTTAACAGCGCTTTATAAATAAAATTATTATATCCCATTTCAGCCTGATTTTGTTTATATTCGAAATAAATTGTTATTTAGTTTGTTTACAAAAGTAAGTTATTCCAAGTTATTTGTGATTTTTCTAATTGGATATATTACGCCTATAACGGTTTAGTTGTCTACAAGAAGTTTGGTGCTACAAGTCAACGACCAGTAACAGCAAATATCCAATTAGAAATATTCATATCTAAAAGCATGCTATAATTATGAAGAAATAAATTTGAGATATTGTAAAATTAGTCTCACTGTTAGTTTAAAAAGATATTTAATACAAATTATATTTTAAGCGGCCCCCGAATGGAGAAAAGACGCTATTAGTTTTAGTGAAATGTTTGTCAGTCTGTCCGTCCGTCCCGTTTAGATCTGGTAATCTAAAAAAGAAAAGTGAAAATTGGGCATCCTATTATTTTAGACCTTTCAAATTTCTGATGCAACGGCTACTTTTTTCTTTTCTGAAAGCGAAAAAATATAATTGTTCAAATCACTTATGCAAGCAGTTTTTTTTTCATAAAAATACACCTCTTTTACAACTAACTATTCACTACAAATACTAACTAACACGGGAGGCTCTATAGTATCTGATGTCATAAATTGCAATATTTATAACACATTTATGCAAACTGTTTTACATTTTTAGTCAAAAACATTTTTTTTAAAATTTTTTTTTGCTTAGTTAAATAAGTTCAGTCATACTAATTAGTAATTAGACAAAAAAAATGTTTACTTTTTTAAAAGATCAAAAAAATCTACTTAGCGTACATGTAAATTCGAAATAATGGAAAACATCAATTAATAATAAGTATTTTTTTCATATTATCGTGTAAACTGCATTGATATGCCATAGATACAGAAAACGCTTTGCATTTTCGGAATAAGAGACCCTTCATAAAAAATTAGATTGAATATTTATTATAAGACATCAGTTAGACTTAGACCAAGTTCACATCTAACTTCACATTCACTTTCACTTATTCATTGGTCTGCTGGACTTCTTGGGAACCTCACAAGATCTGTCATCTTTCTTTCTACATTCTTCTCTGTCATTAGCCTTTGATAGAATTTCATTCTGATGTTCTTTCTGAAAATATGGAAACCTGCATTTTAACCTTCCTGGTTAGGCCACTTTGGAGGCCGATTTTTAGTTTGTATTTCCACACACACTGTCTTTGTATCTGTTACGTCTATCTATGCACTGAGACTCTTTATATGTATAACAATACAATAAATATAACAAAATTCTAGTGATTCAATAATTTAATCTGAATTAATACTGTAAATACTACATTGTTTTTATTCCTCCATTTTTCCTCTAACTTTTTACAACCATTCGCACTATTTCACATTTACACCAACATGCGCACGTGTAACATGAGCACGTAACACGTAACAGTAACCTTGTTTAATTTGTGGCGGTTAGACGCACAATCGAAAATCCGAAGCATACTACAAACGTACACTTTTTTTAATCACGACATTTTTGTAAGCTGTAAAAATTTTAAAAAATGTTGGAAAAAATAAATAGAAAGTTTTCGATCCGTCAAAATTTGGATACATTTCCATCTCTTTTGTGTAGGTCCCATTCTTGTAGAGTCATCGGAGGTGTAGACTACAAATGGTCAAAGGCCGCGCTTACCACGGGTACCTTTTTCTGATTCCTACTCTGCAACCTATACAAAACCCAGACCAACAGAAAGACTGAGTTGATATAAGCTTTGTAAAAAGACGTGTGTATTTAAAAAAAAATCAGTATGGTAAATGTTACCTACTTTAAAAACCTTCCCGTACCCCTCGGGAGACGCTGAACGATAGTATAGCTAGGAAAAAGGTTAGAGCCGTTTTCGAGATTCGTGTCCTGATTTCTCCTAGTTTCCGTGAATTCGCAGGCTAAATAGAGGAATCGTACACAGAAATTGAAGAACATTTAAACATAATTTGATCAAAATCAAATACCTACAATACACTAAAAAATGTGGATTAACTCTTTCTCTCCGTAATTATTATTTACCACATTCTGGTGGAATCAACGTTGGTATCGTCAGTTCGGAGAGAAAGAATTAAGATATTTTTAAATTTTACTAAAACAACAATGGAATTCACTACATAATAGGGTGAGATTATCGAAATTACAAATAGCTTAGCAGATTCTTGTTACAAATGAGATGAAAAAAAAACAGATGCATACCTCCCTCGACATAAAAATGTACCTCAGTTGGTACTGTAGAATCATCACAGGCCTTATGGATAGGCTAAACGTGACAGCCGCTGAGGGCCTCTCATTGGTGAGGGGCTCGAATAGGACTAACACCTTTTTATAAAGAGAAAAATAAAGCGTAACCTCTATACATAGCAAACATAGCAAAGCTCTATTACTCTATGTCTGTTGTGCTAGCTGTAAGTTAACACCATTATTCAGGGTTTACTATCAAAATTTAAGTTTATTTGCTGAAATACTAATCTTAGAGACCTTTTGGTGAAAATGTCAAGACGTTATTTTAGTTTGTTGAAGTGCATCGAAAGGAGTGGAAGTTCAAGCGATGCATAGGAGAATTAGCATATGGGCTTCAACTAAAAAGGTCTAGGCTTATAGTCATCTTCACTTAGCAGTAAAGAACGCGTCATAATCATTGATTGATGTTTTAATAACTACATTGCGTGATTTAATTTTTTTTTCATTGTTTATTTTTTATTTGTATTCGGGGGTCACCAAAGTCACTTCACCTAATACTTCCATTTACCTAAGGCAGGCCCTGGTTCATAGGACTACTGCCATTTTATTTTACATTAACTATCTTTTGACAGAGTAAACATATATTTCCATATCTTATTAAGCACTACTCTTACATCTTATAAATCAAGGAACAGATAGAACTAATGCATATATAGATAAACTTTAGAATTAATAGAATTAAATATTCAAAGTAACTAATAATATAATAATAATAATAATCCCAGCAACAATCTTGTTCAACTTCGTGTATTGCTCCACGAGATGTTCAAGTGATTTAAAACATAAATGTATTTTAAAATAATAAACAACTACACATACCCACGTAAAGACTAGGTCTGTGTCGCAAGCAAATTAAAAAAAAACACAACACACCTAGGTTAAAAAAATATGTACACAGAGAGATTCCGTCATCATCATATTTAACACAGTTTGATTTTTTTCCGCTTTTTTATTTCCTTTTATCAATAGATCGAACCAAAGCTCGACATTTACTCTATAAGAATTATCGATTATCTTTAAATAACTTCAATCTTTATTACGTGTAAGCCAATAAGGAAGTGATTAGCACAATTAGCCATACGCATGTACTATAAATATTTAAATGGTGGAAATATTTAAGTATACCATTTCACTGCGATAGCTGTTTATCAATTTTATAGTTTATAATGACTTTCGGCTTCATAAAAAATATAATGAAAAACAAGATTACAAAGAGAGTTTGTGTGATACACAAACTCAGAGGCGGCCCCCGTCGGAGTCGGATCCCTGTCAGATCCGCTTTGATCTCTCAACGGACGGACAGACAGACAGACAGACGGACAGACAGGCCACACAAAACTAATATACATCTTCCGTGCTTTGATCTCTCAACGTTAGCCTTGTAATGCCGATATTCAAGGCAACTGCCACACTTGTTTTATGAGTTGATTACTTTACGAGTAAATACTGGTATGTTACTCGTATGTTGGAACAAAAAAAAATGTGAATACATGTGCAGTATATTAGATTATTAATTGTCTTAAAGTAGGTTTCATTTATATTGCATACTAATTAGGTTTTTTCTCTTTAAATACTGTTTGCATAAAATATTTTTAAAAATTAGATTTTGAGATTTTAGAAAAAAAAAAGTAGCCGTTGCATCAGAACTTTGAATGCTCTAATCTATATTATCGTGATGTCAGATTTTCATTTTCTCTTCTACTTTCTGAGCACTAAACGGGACGGACGGACGGACAGACAGACAGACAGACAGACAGACGGACAGACAGGCCACACAAAACTAATAGCGTCTTTTCCCCTTTCGGGGGCCGCTAAAAATATTTCTAAAATATTATATAATTATATTATATAATTTATTTATTATTATTAATTTTCAAAAAAAAAAATGAATGATATTGACATTTCCAGTCCGGAAATAGAAAATTTTGGATAAAATGATTGAGTAATGTTTTACATGTTTTGGATGTTCGTCCGCGGAGATAATCTTCTGACTAGCCCTAATCTCCCGCAGGAAGACGGCCGACGGAGGTAGGCAACTTGGCACCTGGCAGCGTATGGGTCTATTACCATCAAACCGACTGAACTACTGTCTAGAGCACTTAGGATCAATCAGGCAGTCATCGAGGCACTGGCGGTGTGAGCAAAGCGTGCGCCCGGGGCACGGTACATTATTGGCGCCCCTCCCCCCAAAAAAAAAACTATTTTCCATGAACATCGATATATAGAAATATAGGCTGCGTGTGGATCCCTCCTGAGGGTGGCACCGTGGGCATCGTGCCGCCGTGCCCTTCCCCATCCTACACATCTACATCCGTGTAATGTCTAGTGTAATATTTACTATTATAAATATGATGTTTTCAACTCATTTGCTTATGATTTAAACTTCGAATCGAAGAATAGTTTGATAGATAGATTGAAAGCTAATAGATAATTAGGGAAAAAAAACTACGACAGACAGGAGTGACGTAACGAAACAAAAAATAAAAAGAGAAAAAGAAAGAGAGGCAAAGACAGAGAGGAGGGAGAGAAGAGACAGAACTAGAGGAAATAAACAAGATTACAAAGAGAGTTTGTGTGATACACAAACTCTGAGGCGGCCCCCGTCGGAGTCGGATCCCTGTCAGAAATGCCTATTTGCAAGATGTTTCGGATGTTCCTTTTAAGTTGAAAATAATTAACTTCTCGCTGGACGACGGTATAAACCTGCCTTATCTTGATGTTTGCGCACTAGACTTTAGTTCGGATTTATCGTTGGTCCCTGGCTCAATTCCTATATGCTCCCATCCTTAAACTATCGCAATATTTCTGAAAGAACAGTAAAGGTTAAGTCATATTTTCAAAAGCCTTTGGTGTTTTTTTTCTAACCGTGACGGACAGACCAACCAACAGACAAAACGCACATAAATATGCTTCTTTCATTCTAATGGGGGCACTAAACAATTTTTTTAAAAAATCCGATTTTTTTTTTAAATTTAAGAAATTAGTCTAGAATCGTCATTTCCGGGCTTCACGCTAGTACACTAAAGCCGCTTCTAAAAGTTCAATTTAAAAAATGTGCGTGATATCTACATGTCAGGAGCATTTTTTCTAGTAACATTTCCTCCCTTACATTTACGTAATTGTTTCAGAATTGGTGTTTTGTTATTAAAAAATCGTTTGCATAATTAATTTTATAAATTAAACGGTTTGCTTTTAGAACTTTTCAAGCCGCATTTAATGGTGAAAAAATATTTTTCGTATCTCTTCTAGTTTTGGCGCCCTGAGTGTGACAGACGGACAGACGGACATTTTGCACAAACCTAATAGCGGCTTTTCCATTTACGGGGGCCGCTAAAAAAAGAGACAAAAACAGCAATATAAAAAATACTTTAAAAAAAACAAACAAAACTTACTTAGGAAAAGAATCTCTCGCTACTGTCATTACAGTAAAATATCAGGTGGCCGAGCCTTGCTCGGTTAAATAATTTATACTAAGAAAGGTTATATACTACTGCTACTGGTGTTACAGTCATGGAAAGATATGGCCTGCTCTTACACATCCCTCCATTCAGATATCTCCTGGGCCTTTCGTCACCACGCCCTAACGGTAACCCCAAGTTTTTTACTGAGGTTTTAGTTAAATCAAAAGTGGCTGCAGCGTAGCAAACTCGTTGACCGCTAGCTAGATATCTTGTTCAGTGTGAGAAAGTAAGGCGCAGAGCAACTGTTTAATCACCATTTCCTTTGTTTTGGTACGGGACATTAGACACTGAAGCATGAACACATGGTCATAATTTTACCAGCAAAATATAATAATTATAATAAGGCTTGACATCAAATCCGAAGAGTAATGAGGAATCTACACCGCTCTACGCAGTTAAAGTGTAAACAATTTATTAAGCACTTAAAACGCAATAACTAATCATACATCGGTACATTTAATATTATTATATAATATTATTACTTTCCTTCCATAGTTCTATAATATATCAATCTTCAATAAGATGGTGCGCAAATGTTTAATTAGGTCCATTGATACTTTAAAGCTCGTTCTTGTTTGCATTGTAGTAAGGTAAGCCTAGTGACGTAAGCAGCGTTTTTCCCGTTTACGTCATGGAAAACTTTCATTCATAAATTTTCCATTTCATTCATAAATTATTCTGACCAAAATTAAATTGAGACATTTTCGTATCGAAATAACGGTCGAACTCGAGTTTTCCTGATGTGGCCAATGAGTTGAGAATTTTTTTCTCACTAATACGCACATACCTTGAAATTTTAAAGAAAATCGTTAGAGCCGTTTTCGAAATAAAATTTATAAATAAATATATATATATACAAGAATTGCTCGCTTAAGAGTATAGGTTTACATGATTTAGTTCCATTTCTGCTATATAAAATAAAAAAAAAACAGTAAATGATAAAGTTATTGGATAATTACTGGATCGATGTGTGTATTGTTATCGATTATGATCACTTTCACAACGGTGTTTGTTGTGGTGCCGGGGATTCTATCTTGATTTGTATATATTTTGAACTAAGACGATCTAGGATTCAAAATGAATAATACTTCGTTGAAACAAAACACAAGGAACTTTATTTAAACTTAACATAAGTACAGCTATGTACAAGATATGATTCATTAAAATGAAAAGTAGAACATAGGCATTTTTCTTATAAAAATACAGAGCTACTAAAACACATCCGCTCACAATAACATTTTTGCATAGACTAACTTTTTGCCGGGACTTTTCTGCCCGCATACTCTAGGCGCTAAGCCTTTCAAAATTGTCTTTTTTATTTTAAACTAACCAATAGATTTGAAACATGTGTCAGCCGACAAGTTATAAATAGGTTACGGGTAAATCCTGAGGTGCAGTTAAAAAACCTAGATTTCTATTTGCACACAAGCTCTTACAAAATATGAAATATACAGATAAACCTAGAATGGCATATGTGACAATCACCAACAAATTATTCACTAATTGTTTAAGTTTTCGGTTGATTCGTGTCTTAGTCAAGTTGACTAAATATTTGGGCAAAGTTTTAAGTTTATCTGAGACTAGGAAATGGGAGAAAAAAACAAGAAAGTTCAATCTTTCACTCAGGGGCGGACTGAGTGTCAAAATCGGCCCAGGCATTTCTATGCAATTCGGCCCACAAATTCTACATCATATAATTGACATCCATTTCTAGGTCTACTGTCCTCAAAATCATTATATTAAGTTTGATAATGTATTAATGCAGTGTACTCTATATCTTTATAAGAGATAGAGGCTTTATGTTGCTTTTTAAGTGCTAAGTATGTAGGCCCTAAAAGGATGAAGCCTACTAGTAGCACTGTCTATGGATGAAGGCTATTACATTATTTCGGAAAATGTGTTAAATTAAAATGGTATTACACTGTAGAGTCTGTGAAAGACTTTGTTTTTAAACATGACGCTCAGAAGGCCTTTAAAAGAGAATATTATAAAACCTTTAACAATTTAATAGCTGCCATTGATGCGGCCATTTTGGTTGCACTCCCGGCCCATTTGTATACCGGCCCACCGGGCATTTGCCCAAATGCCCATATAGCCAGTCCGCCCCTGCTTTCACTAGATAGACAGACAGAGTGACTGATATAAGTTTTGTTAAAAAGAAATACATTTAGATTAGTACAGGGGTTCTCAACTTGTGAGTTGCGTCTCCTTTGAGGGTCGAATGACCATTTGCCAGAGGTCGCCTAAGACCATTATAAAGGTGACCGGTCACTTCATCCCCGGTCACTTCATCCTTGGTCACTTCATCCCCGATCATTTCATCCCCGGTCACTTCATCCCCTGGTCATTTCATCCCCTGGTTTTTGCATCCCCGGTCACTTCATCCCCGGTCAATTCATCCCCTGGTCACTTCATCCCCCGGTCATTTCATCCCCTGGTTACTTCATCCCTCGGTCATTTCATCCCACGATATTTTCATTTTCTGATCATTTTATCTAACAAATTTTAATTTTAAAAATCATTAAACGGGCAATATTAAATGTATTTAAATGAAACAAAAAAGTAACACCTTAGATTAGAATAAAATTAAAATTAAATGCCATTAAAATCTATAAAAATTTAGCATGAATTAACCACTCAATCAATTACTTTTAAGGCTATAGAAACCTCATCATGACGGGTATTTATGTAAACATATATATAATCCTAATACTTTCCATTTCTAAAGTGAATTTCAATTAACAATATAGATATTTTGGTGTTGATGTAGACAAGAATTATTGACAGAAATAAAGTCCTATAACACAATTTGTAACTTCATTGTGCACTTACAAAGACCACCAAAGTAATCCTACCTTCCATCTAACGTTGGCTTTTTTTTCACAAATTTGTAGCGATGTGGTTGACCTTTTTTAATATCACCCTTAACGTTTTACAATACTCTTCATATGGTCACACAAATATGCACATGAATTGGTGAATACGCAATAGAAACGTTACAAATGCAACTTATAAAGATACATTTTTTGTTAGTAATTTAATTATAAAACACATTTATTTTACACTACATATAGATTTTTTCTTTGTATAACATCAATGAAAATACATACATCACAGATCAAATATAGACATTACGATTACGATTTCATAACATTAGCAAATCTACATTTGTCTATGCCAATGAACGAAAAAAAATTACAGTTGGGGGTCACTGCCAAGTGGGTAATCGTATTAGTGGTTCGCGGCGCTTAAAAGGTTGAGAACCGCTGGATACTTTACAGCGAAAAAGTACTTTTCGCCACTGCTAATAGCTGAACTCAAACATTCCTTGTTTCTCCCATGTCTGATAAGGATGACACTGCGATTTTGGTTTTGATTTTCACAAGCTTTGCACTGTCTCCTCATGTCCTAAGATCAAACCCATGAGACATGAATGCTTTAAACAGGCGAGGATGTAAAAAGTAACCCAGATATCTCTTTGTATTTTCCACCTTCCTTCCTTTTACCCAATGGCTTCTGTTAAGCGATATGATCAAAGCGTATCGCGAAAGCCAAAAGCATGAAATAGTGCTAAACAAGAACAATTGGTAAAAATATTACTAGTCGCATTTATTAATTGCTGTTGCCTAGATCAGTGTTTCCCCAGAAGACCGTGATACGATCGAAAGGAGTCCGTAGAAAGATTCAAATTGTAAAGAGTTAATATTAAAAGTTAAACATGAGACGAACAGGGGTACTTGCAAAAACGAAGACTCAAATAACCTAGCTGACTTCAAGGTCAACTTCAACAGAATATTTATTTCCAAGATTGGCCACAGTCTAGTCAGTCATTACTATCAATCTATTCCCTCGAGAGTCTAGCAGTAACTGATTTCCTATACGTTAAACTTAACCTCTAAACCTACAGTCAGTGTCGTCATAAAATATGCGTTCAATGTCAGTACAAAAAAGTGCGCAACCTAATAATCCGAAGTGATGATTCCACAGTTCCTCCCCCCCTTCTATTTAAAATATCTTATGTATTGTTCTTGTTTTTATTGTGGTATCAAATCTCATTTGTGATGATGTCTTCAAATGTGTATACGTGTCTTTATATAAAAATCCTATACTCTTAAGCGAGCAATTCTTGTATATATATATATTTATTTATAAATTTTATTTCGAAAACGGCTCTAACGATTTTCTTTAAAATTTCAAGGTATGTGCGTATTAGTGAGAAAAAAATTCTCAACTCATCGGCCACATCGGGAAAACTCGAGTTCGACCGTTATTTCGATATGAAAATGTCTCAATTTAATTTTGGTCAGAATAATTTATGAATGAAATGGAAAATTTATGAATGAAAGTTTTCCATGACGTAAACGGGAAAAACGCTGCTTACGTCACTAAGCTTACCTTACTACAATGCAAACAAGAACGAGTTTTAAAGTATCAATGGACCTAATTAAACATTTGCGCACCATCTTATTGAAGATTGATTTATTATAGAACTATGGAAGGAAAGTAATGAAATTAAATGTACCGATGTATGATTAGTTATTGCGTTTTAAGTGCTTAATAAATAAATAATAAATTGTTAACACTTTAATTGCGTAGAGCGGTGTAGATTCCTTCGGATTTGATGTCAAGCCTTATTATAATTATGATTTTGCTGGTAAAATTATGACCATGTGTTCATGCTTTAGTGTCTCGTACCAAAACAAAGGAAATGGTGATTACACAGCTGCTCTACTGCTCCTTACTTTCTCACACTAAACAAGATATCTAAACTTGGGGTTACCGTTAGGGCGTGGTGACGAAAGGTCCAGGAGATATATGAATGGAGGGATGTGTAAGAGCAGGCCATATCTTTCCATGGGCTGTAGCGCCAGTAGCAGTAGTATATGACCTTTCTTAGTATAAATTATTTAACCGAGCAAGGCTCGGCCACCTGATATTAATAATAATAGTAATAGTAATAAAAGGCTTGTCTTCGAGTCCGAATATTTGTGAGTAATGTAATAAGTCTCGTGGATACTAAATGTACAAATTATTATTTTTCATTAGAGTTATGAAAGGGAGAATACTAAAGATATTGATTTATATAAAAACATATAAAGTAATTCTTCTAATTTTTGTTTGTTCGATACATTTAAAGACATATTCAAATATTTAAAGACAATTGTTTTCCTAAAACGAATGTCCTAATATAATACAATGTAGTACATTGAACGCAAACAGTTTCATATATTTGACATTTGTGGTTATAATTTAAATATAAAAGCGACTAATAACTAGAAATATAAAATGATAAAATGTGTAGATAAGAAAGGTCACGCATGCAACAAACACGTACAATACATAGCATATCAATACTCAATTTTTAAATCAAACAATTTGCAGTTATCAGATATATGTTGAAAGTGACACTATAACTATTAAGTACTGATAACAGTAGAAGGTTTTGAAAGATTTCTCTAATCGTCCCACTGTATGTTTTTCAGGCTTTGGGTAAGTAAGGTTTGTAACAACTATTGTTATGCTGGGCGGATGTGCTAATCTATTACATATATATAAATGAACTGGTTATGAAAATAATGCTGTAAGAGTTTAGCAAGCTTTGAGACATAAATATATATATACTAGTCGACCGGCGGCATAGCATACGCCGCTATTTTCCAGGGCAGGCCTTAGACACTACAACATATGCGACCCCAGTGGGTCCCGCACTTTCCTTGGACCAGTGCTAATTTTTAGGTGTATAAATTATTAAATCAAGTTATATGAAGTTAATTCCTTTTTCCAGTCTATATTTATTTATGTCTATGCTATTTTGTGAATGAAAATAGTGCTGATTTGGATACACCATTTCCATTCACACCATGCTGCGCCATGCGATCTTCCCATTTACTTGTTTTAAGTAAATTAATGAATAAAAAATACTACAACATATGCGACCACAGTGGGTCCCGAACTTTCTTTGGATCCGTGCTAATTTTTAGGTGTATAAATTATTAAATTGAACCATTTGGTTTGCCTGAGCAGAATGGTTTGCCTGAGCAAGCCAGGAAAACCAGTGACTTGGCAGAATTTACGTCACTAGTAAATATGCATGACTGAATGCATGACGCGTAGGACGTAATCATCTTCTTTTTTGAAGTAACATCTGTATTATATAAGAATATCAGGTGGCCGAGCCTTGCTCGGTTAAATAATTTTAATATCAGGTGGCCGAGCCTTGCTCGGTTAAATAATTTTATATACCCGAAGTCATTTTTGGATTTTTTTTTATAATTACGAAAATGAACGATTGGATAAAGACTACT
>JADKLZ010081101.1:2663562-2680889 GCA_021533235.1 Biomphalaria straminea | reverse complement strand
TTAACTGTGTGTAGTCAGCTGAAACGTGACACAATCCAGCAAAACAGTTTAGCGTGCTGTATCGAAGGGGAAAGAACTGTACTGGCATGAACTTTGCACGCAAATGTGACCACTGTTATGGTCATCTGATCACAGGCCAGCGTGTACGAGAGACAGTGTGTAAAGCAAAGGAGTTCAAGACAGGACACGGAGGAGACCAGGTCTGTTAGTCTGCTAATGAAGTCGGTCCTGGTCGAGTCCAGAACTGAATGTACGTGTCCAGAAGAGATAGAGACAGTAGAGTTTAGTTTGTGATGTACATTTTAACATTTGTAGCTGTTGATGTTGCCAATTGTGTCATATTGGCTGTTTTACTTTACCATTATTAAAGTACCAGATTATATTTGGAGCTCTTGTTGTCAGGTTCTTTGATGTGTTATGTTATGTGTTTAGCAGTGTTTATGGTAGCCTGAGATAGGAATCTGAGATCCGTAACACTGGTGTCGAAGTGGTATTGGATTTCCTATGGCTTTTGTAAAACTGCTAGATGAACTGAATCTGAAAGAACTGAAACAAGAGCTGAAATGGCGAAGACTGAAGTGCTACGAAAGGAACATCGAAACTCTTAAAGAACGTCTCCGGCAAGCCCTGGTGGACGAAGAGGAAGATCCAAACACGTACCTCTTTGAACTCGAACCCGATGTGGTAGAGCTGTTGAACACTTTTATGGAACAGAGGTTGGCGGACTTGCAGAATGTGTTAAAGGGTGACTCGCAGAAAGACGGAGAAACAAGACAAGAGACCAGTAGTTCAACCAATGCTTTTGCTGTTGATGTACCTTATGTGAGTGCTTCCATCAGCCAGATAGAACAAGACAACGTTCTGTCTTACCCCAAGCCTATAGCTGGGGACATTCAAGACATCTGTCAATCTGCCGGTGCTGATGAGAGGAACTCTGATGGCTGCACCCAGATGTTTGACAAGAACGTTATCTATCGAGCCCCGCAGGGAGAATGCAAACTCCAAGGAACCCATCGACACGGTCTGAACCCAACAGACGATTGGTCTGCTGACGAGACTAGAGTGATAAGCCCTGATGGTGGTCAAGGAAGTCAATTGGAGCCTGCTTCTGAAGATGAGGGACCTTCGCAAGTGGAGTGGTGCCAACTTGCCCCACTAGTTTGTCCCCCTGAGAAGGCTGAAGACGAAGTGTGCCACTATTTCCCCTCCTGTGGACCTGAAACCCATTCCCAAAGCTCTTCTTTTGAAAGCCCTATGAAGAAACCTGTGAGACCAACGATATTGGTGACCACGAGCCCTGCATCTTATCCCTCCCCATGTGTTCAGTGGCTGCCTTCAGTAGTGAAGAGAAGACGAAAGCGACGTTTGCTGAGGTCAACGTGGATGGCGGTGCGACCACGAAGTCAGTGCAAACAGGTGAAGGTCAACTGGAGCAGAAGGAGAAAGAGACATTTGCAGACTACTATACAGAAGGCTCCAACGAGATGGCTATACAAGCCAACTGTCGCCCCCACCGACAAACCTCCTCATGCATCGTTTCAACTCAACGCCCATGTCGTGGGGTAGATTTTGTCCGGGACGGACAAATCTGAGAAGGGGACAGTGCTATAACCCTATTGCCCTATTGACGGCGCAAAAGGGTTAACTGTGTGTAGTCAGCTGAAACGTGACACAGTCCAGCAAAACAGTTTAGCGTGCTGTATCGAAGGGGAATGAACTGTATTGGCATTAACTTTGCACGCAAATGTGACCACTGTTATGGTCAGCTGATCATAAGCCTGTGTGTAGGAGAGACGAGAGAGAGTGTGTAGGCGAGCAGTTCAAGACAGGACACGGAGGAGACCAGGTCTGTTAGTCTGGTTATGAATTCGGTCCTGGTCGAGTCCTGAAGTGAATGTACGTGTCCAGAAGAGATAGAGACAGTAGAGTTTAGTTTGTGATGTGCAGTGTAGCATTTGTAGCTGTTGATGTTCCAATTGTCTAGTATTGGCTTTTATCTTTTCCATTAGTAAAGTACCAGATTATTTTTAGAGCTCTTGTTGTCAGATTCTTTGATGTGTTGTGTTATGTGTTTAGCAGTGTTTACGGAAAGCCTGAGATAGGAATCTGAGATTCGTAACAATATAAAAAAAATGAGAGCGACATATATAGAGAGATGGAATCTCTGTTATTAGACACAGATTATACGTTGAGTTAGTGAGTGTTACATCATTGACTGAAGGCAGACCTGTTATTTTTTTCACTAATAGTTACTTTTTTTTAAAAAAATGAATTCAACGCGTTTAACGTGTTCAGCTATTTCACACTAATGTAACATAGCCGTCTATGAGGAAAGTTCTTGAAACTATTTTTTTTTAATTGTGAAGAAATTTGTGATATTCTTTTTTCAGAAAGCACTAAGTACAGAAAATAGTCGACCTGTTAGACATATTTATAACCTTGAATAATTAATGTATCAATGCGAGGATCAAATACAACATACCTCGATTAGTCTGAGAAGATCCGTTCGGCCAAATTGAACTTCAACTTTGGCTATCTAAAGGGATGAAAATAGAACTTAAATCCTGCCAATTTTATTAGCTTTCTGTGAGAGAAAAAAAGGGCATTGTATCTGGCAGACTGATTACAATGATAATTTTTGTTAATGAACATTTGCACTAGGGTGCGAGTGAAATTTCACTAAACTTCCGAATCTATATAACATCCTTATTCACTTTCTAGGAAAAAAAAACAGGTTATATTGTTCAGAAAACAATGTTTATTGAGTTCATCAAAAGCGATGCAACTAAAATGATTGCTTTTCAATGTAGCAAAATTCTGGATCACGTGTTTGCAGTCATAGCCTATTTTGAGATTGTATTGCTTCTTCTTCGTCCATGTCTAACAGTAGGCTTATATCTTTGTGGAGCAGTGCTTTCCAGCCTGTTAGTTATCAAATAGAGACGTCTACAAGACTTGATGCTGAAGATTCATTCATTGTGCTCTTACACGAGAATCCAAACTTCCCACTAACTTTGACGTATTTACGAATTTGTAGCAATGTAGCTGACCTTATTTAACAGCATCCATCACGTTTCGCTATACTTTTCAGATTGTCACGCGCGTATGCACAAGAATATGGCGAAGACACAATTCATTCAGTCATCAAACTCCATTTAAGTGAGGGCCTGAGAGGCTTAAATCCTCTCTTGCTAAAGCCCTGGACAGATACCCTGCTGTCTTAGTGCATAGGCATCACCATACAGGTCGATAATTTTTTGGTTTCCCAGACCTGTCGAGGCGGAGATCAGCGATTCTGGGGCAGTTAAACAGAATATGAGGCACGATTTCCTCTTCTTCCCCGCAGTGGGGGCACCGTGAATCAAAATTTGTTTACTATTAAATCAAAATTATAACGTCCAAACTAAATTTGTCCCAATGTGATTCTCGAGGTGGTAATTCTTTTCTCAGAGATATAAATTAACCTTAAATTAACCTTATCTTACTTTAAAAAAAAAGATTTATTCGTCCTACGCGTCCACATATGCAATGAACCATCAATGCCAAAAAAGTTTAATTTTATAAGCAAACTATGGTGGTGAACTTTGTCAAATGCCTTAAAAAAAACATAAAAAAAAAACTAATAAGATAGAATCTTCTTCTTTTTCTTCTTCATTCTCATTGTTTTAGTGGAGGGTTCAGATCACTACACCAATATATGAGATGAACTGCACAGTGGTTTCCAAGTCAAAGAGCTCTCCATATAGAATATAATTGCTCACTATTATCTAAACCTTTTAGAAAATCATTAAGAAGTCATATTAGTTGTGTTTCACATGATTTATATTTGCTAAAGCCATGTTGGTAACTTGGTATTGAGAAAGGACACAATGTTAGTCTAAGTGGTATATGTCTGCACAACAAGTATGTGTTCTAAGATTGTATATGTGATGCCGGTTTAAGATACTGGTCTGTAGTTTCTTGGGTCAGATTTTTCTCCTTTTTTTAAATAGGGGGGTGAAGTTAGCTTATTTCTAGTCCCTTCTTACTCAGCCCTTTAAGAGATTTATGCCTGAAAAAGTATTTTGAACACTTGCGCAAGCTCATTGCTTAGTTCTTTGATTAATCTAGCTGGAGACCATATGGTACAGATGCTTTATTTGGTTTAATGTTCGCTAATAGCTGTTGCCTTCCTGAGAAGGCTAATGCTAAGTATTTAGTTTGAATATTAGCTTTCGTTTATTAAAATTATATTTTCTTTTTTACTCCAAGTCTTTGTTGTTAACCTTAGATATTCTTAGGACGTTTATGTATTCACTATATACAGTTTCTTTAATCTATTATTAAACCAGCATTTGCTTATCTTTCTGTATGGAGATACTTTTGGTAAATGATTATCCATATTTTTAAGATAGCTTTTAATGAAATTGAAGAGGTCATCAACTGTTTGACTAATGTATTTTTCTGAGAAGAATGTTTGCTAAAAGTTTGAAGCAGCTTGGTGTAGATGTGTTCGGTTGAATTCATTCCAGAGTAAGAATTGTCTTTTTGGGTTTTATATTGGCTACTGCTTTTATCTGATGATACATACATTTGCTAAACATGAATTAACAGCAGCACCAGGGATCACGTTTTCAAATGAGAGAGAGTGTAGTGAATTAAATGCTACGATAATAAGGGACTGCGCCGACCATGGCTCTAACCAGTCATCCTGACTCTGTATTTTAATGATCTCATGGTCTGATAGACCAAGGTTAAATCTTAATCTACTACTAATCCAGGTCTGTTGGTTAAGAAGAGATTTAATGTGTTGTTTAATCTAGGTAATGTTTTAATGATTTGATATAAACATAGGTTGTGTAAAGTTGCAATGAAAAGCTCATTTATGTCCTTAAAGTTTTTTAGTGTTTATCAATGGTTAATGTTTTCCTTTTTATATCAGGCACGTTGAAGTCTCCCATAATCAACAGTTGAATTTCCAATGGAATTTCAAAATTTAGAATCTCGTCCACCCAGGTTCGACGACATAATAACTTACATAAAGGTATTGTAAAAAAACAAAACTCCATAGTAAAAATCTAAAGCAAACCAATAACAATACAATTATGGTTGATTAACATTTTTGTTAAAATATCAAACAGTGTATATCCAGACACAAACCAGACTCAAAAGAAATCTTTTGTTCGTTGAGTTATGTCTCTGTTCATTGAGTTACTCAGCTGCTTTCCAGGCCCAACTACAGGCTTACAATTTAACTTACCGCTTTTAGATTTAACTCTATGTTTATAGAACTGTTGTTACAGTATGTAAAACGTAAGCCGTTCTTTCGTTTTTATAATTTAAAAAAAAAATAAAATAAAATCCTGTCATAAAAGTTTCCGACACCATTATTTGCTTGAAACTCAAACATGGATATCTATATAGCACATATACAAATATACATTCACATCTACTGAAGAAAATTTAGAATTTATTCTATAAATTATCATTAAAAAATAGTAATAATGAAGATTTTGATCGAGATTAGTACCAGTAGGTTTAGATTTAGTGTGATGGATGAAGTATATTTGTATTTATAGGTAGTATTTAGATCTAGAATTAATATTGTCATAAGTCAAGGTGTAAAGTGTAGATTGATATTAACTAGACCTAAGCTTTTGTTTCTAGATATAGATAAATATCTAGATCTTAGCCTATAATAGATAAAAATAACAGATATAGTAGGTCTTTATCCAGTAATCCTCCACTGGGGGGATTTTTTTGCCAATTTTAAGATTTTTTAAATTAGTATTTTTACTTTGCAAAAATCAACTTCATAGTTAGTCAAAGACACACCCACAAAGTTTACTACAGTAAAGACTTTAGGCCTATAATTTTTCTATAATATTGATATAACTGATTATAAATATTTAGATAGATCCAGTAGGTCTAGATTTAGCAAAAGATGAAGCAGACTTGGATATTAATAGTATTTAATATTTTTATCAGATCTAGTATTGTCCTAAGGTGTCTAAGGCTAGGTCTGGATTGTAGATCAGGATTGACTAGTTCTAAGCTTTTATCTCTACATCTAGCTAGATCTTTAGATCTAAGACTAATGTATATAAAGGAAAACAACAAAAGAGGTAGAACTGCATCCGCTAATTATCTATGCAAGGCAATTTTGCCTATTATTTTAGCAAATTTAGCGGCCCCCGTAAGGAGAAAAACCGCTATTAGGTTTGTGCGAAATGTCCGTCTGTCCGTCTGTCACACTCAGAGCGCAAAAACTAGAAGAGATACCAAAAATATTATTTCACCATTTAATGCGGCTTGAAAAGTTTAGGTGCATCGGCTACTTTTAGTTTTCTAAAAGCAAACCATTTAGGCCTAATTTATAAAATAAATTATGCAAGCGATTTTTTAATAACAAAACACCAATTCTAAAACAATTACGTAAATGTAAGGGAGGAAATGTTACTATAAAAAATGCTCTGGGCGTGTAGATATCACGCACATTTTTTAAAATGAACTTTTAGCAGCGACTTTCGTGTACTAGCGTAAAGCCCGGCAATGACATGATTCTAAACTAATTTCTTAATTTAAAAAAAAAATCAGATTTTTTTTTTTAAATTGTTTAGTGCCCCCATTAGAATGAAAGAAGCATATTGTTGTGCGTTTTGTCTGTTGGTTGGTCTGTCCGTCACGGTTAGATAAAAAAAAAAGCTTTTGAAAATATGATTTAACCTTTACTGTTCTTTCCGAAATATTGCTATAGTTTAAGGATGGGAGCGTACTGGAATTGAGCCAGGGAACAACGATAAATCCGAACTAAATTCTAGTGCGCAAACATCAAGATAAGGCAGGTTTATACCCTGCTCCGCATCCTCCGTCGTCCAGCGAGAAGTTAATTATTTTAACTTAGAAGGAACATCCGAAACATCTTGCGAATAGGCGGATCTGACAGGGATCCGACTCTGCCTCTGAGTTTGTGTATCACAAAAGAACACTTTGTGTAAGTAGTCATAACATTTACTGCTAAATAAAAGTGAAGTTTAAAACTATGCTACATCCATTATTTAACACAAAAAACAGTAATAATAAATATATTTGTCTTGATCTTAAAGTAACTGATTTAGAATGAACATTATTCACCAATTGTAACAAACATCATTTAGCCACCTAATTTTATTTTCTATACAAATTACGTAATAAACAATATTATCATGTGGCTAAATTTGGTTTGTTTACGTTTGGTGAATGAGGGCCATTACTATTGTCCTTCGGCTATTTCTAGATCTACGCTTAGATGTCATGCTAACCTATATCATGCTCTGGTGTGGTATTAGAGTAAAGATGTCTTAGGCAATAATAATAGTAAAAGAAATATAGATCTAAATCACATTGATTCACATGTATATAATATTTCAGTGCTCTGATTAATATATTTTTTACTGGTATCTATTGCTATTGGTAGTCATGAAAAGTGCAATAACTTTCCCTTTTTGGCTGACTAGAAAGCCAGGTAAAAAATAATATAATCAGTTATTCATCATCTTTTATTAAATGTTTTATGGCTATTCTTGTTGATATAGCTGTTAGTATTCTAATATGCTGTTTCAACAGTAATGCGAAGATGAAACTCTAGATTTAGGTCTCATAAGTCCTAAAGCTGGCATCCATTTTTTGTTAAAGTGACATATTAATAATAATTTGTATATTACATTTAAATGAAAAGTTTTTTACATTTTCAAATTCTCCATTCATTTACAGCTCGAGCGGTTTGCACACTGGTCTGTCGTTTGGATTTAACCATGGTCACGGGTTCAAACCCTATCCGCTCCAATCCCCCGTCGTCCTGCGGGACGTTTGGACTAGGAAGTAACTATCTTCAACTCTGAAGGAACATCCGAAACATGTAAAACATTTGACAACATTTTACAACTCTTTTAAAAGCTTTGATTTTTACAATGACAAGACATTTTCTAAATTATTTAATATAGGCCAACATCACTTTCTTCAGCCTTTAAATTTCTCTCAAATTTCAAACTAATTCTAAGTAGCAAAAACTCTTTAAATACATTTTAGGTCAAAAATCTAATTAGCACATTACTCTTTAAATTAGCAATATATTAGTATGTACACACGGAACATGGGTCTTATTGTTCTTACTAAATGTCCCACACAATTTTACAAATTTACTATCATCTATATACGAAGAAAACAAAATAAAAATACAAAATTAAACGAAACAATTAGTCTTAAATGCATTTAGTAGTTTGGATCACTCATGTAATTAAAGTTGTACTCACAACAATAAATCTGTGAGATTAGAATATTTTTTTACCAGTTGTTTTTTGTTTAGCGCAATTTCATGCTGCTAGCTTTCTCAATGAGCTATGCTAGATCCCTTGTCTGGACCAGTTGGAGAGGGGGTTGGGGTCAAATAAGTGGATATCTGGGTCATTGCTTTATACAAGCGACACGAGTTCGAACCCTATTCTGGGCCTCCTTCAGAGCTGCGTATATAAATATAGGTTTTAAAATTGTTAAATCTATGTATGTATTTTTTTTTCGTACACACAATAAAGGGGACTAACTCAGCTTATACCATTTTATTAGTCATGGAAAATTTATTTCTCTTGGTCGAGAAGATGTACGCAATGTAATAATAAACATTCATGTCTTTGACTAAATTCTGTTACCTCACTCAAATGTATCGCATAGGATCATAACGATGCATTACGCAAAAAAAAATGTATGCATTGAACACATGTTGTATCTAGGGAACCAAAATCATTTTAAAATATATAAATTTAAACTCTTACTTTGTTATCTAATAGTATAATTGTATTCTCCAACCCCATACAGGACATAGCGGGCTATTGAAAAGAATGAAGTTAAAGCTGCTTATGACTGAGCCTCTTTTTATGGAGTTGATTGGAACAGCTAAAAATTGGATTTTAAATGTGCAAACTAGAAGATAGAGATATTGGGAGATGCTTCTATTGCTTTACTTTGAGTTATGTGATATTTATATATTCCTAAAGAAAATAAAGTATTTCAAATTTGTATCTCTCATTTTACATTTCATTTTGTTAATCTTCCTATGAAATACATTCCTTTATGAAGTTTGTTTTTAATTGGTTTAGCTTCACTTACATATATTTATAATTAACTTTAATACAATATATATTAACTCTTTCTCTCCTAATCGACGATACCATAGTTGATTTGACCTCAATAAATTAAATTACTTTTTGATTTCTTAAAATTGACTTTGTTATATATATAAAGAGAATGTATTTCCCTTTAATTCTATACCAAATAAAACATTTTCTAACAAAGCTATTAAAGCCAAATCATAACAGGGTCGTGAACTTGTAATGAGCGAAATGAAGAATTACTTCAAAAGGTAGAAATATAATTACGGAGAGAAAGAGTTAAAGAACGTGTTGGTCTTCCCTAGTCATAGAAACCTTTTGGTTCATTAGGTAGAACTTTTTTTTTATACATCGGCTCTAAGCCTTATTCTTGATACTCCCGTCCACATATGCCACTTGTTAAGGACTTAAGGTAGCATACGTTTCGGTGTTAGAGGAGCCAGCTATTTATCATTTGTTTTCTTTTAGAGCAGAGAGCAAATGTTTTTTTTTTCTCTGTCCAAGGCGATCTTGGTCACCATCTCTATCCAGATAGTGCTGTCTAGGACTCCAGGGTTCAAATCTCGGTGAAGTCTGGAATTTAGAATTGTCGTAGAATATGTAACAAGATATAAGATTTTATCTTTGTGTCTTTCTGAATATTTTATTATTATTTTTATTGATATATATATAAATATATATAAGATCATCACATTTATATTTTTTCAAGCTGACATTACAGAATATTAAACGTACAACAATAATTTCATTATAGCCACAAAACTCTAGATACAACGTCATTGTCTCTAATCTATTCGTTCAAGACATGTTGGGAATGGTCTCATCCGCTTCGGAGTTTTAATTTTTCATTAAATATATTTTAAATTCATTACTAGTTAACAATATAATAAAATTGTAATGTTTTGACTTGTCAATATTAAAAAGCTTTTTCGTCTTTCTTCGTGCGAGCTTCGGTGGGGATTTGGTAGTTTGGAGGGGTTCTCGTTCGATTCCATAATAGATAAATGACCCCTATAATTATTGCATTAACAGCAATAAAACCAGCAATACTTCCTACTATAATACGTGCTATATCTCTAGTACTTAGAAGATCTCTGTTAATATTTATATTAATATTAGGCATAGATTTATTCTCGCTACTGTCTCTCTGTTCCTGCATTTCGGAAATTTCCGTTTGAGTGACGTCATCTGAAATATAAAAGAAAAACAAGACTTTGTTTAATTAATAGCTAACACAACAATGCAGTTTCAGCATCCATCGAATACTTTTATTTTGTCTGTCCGCCCGTCCCGTAAAAATCAGAATTATTTTCTTTTATGCAAATTATAAGTATTATATACAAAGTACTATGCAATGTAGGACACATGATAATGAGCTATGGAAAAACATTTTTTTTTCCTATTGGGACGAAGGCTTGGTGCTCAATAAAACTATAAATTGAATAATTATACACTAATATCAAATATTCTAATTTATATGATAAGATAAGAAAACAACATTAATAATCTCCATTAATGTGGCATCATGCTGTCAGTCGTTCTAACAAAAAAATAGTATTGGCAACAACACGCACGCATCTCCTCTTTTTGGATTTGTCTGAGAGTGACTTCAAAGCTGGTAACTCATAGCTACTGATATTCACGATAAACATATTGAAATTCTCCTATTTCGTGTTAACGTTTCCAAATAAACTGTTATTAATAATATATTTTCAACTTTTCTTCTTTAACTGTTAGGTAGAGTTGAGCCTTCGGCTCTTGGAATTCTAGGCCAGCAAAAGTGAAGAAGAGCTCCCTCTCGCCGGCCTGAATGAGAGCAGTGTATACTGTTTTGTCTGGCGGGTGGGTCAGACTCGCGGCAAGAGGCCACTTTTGCTAAGACCCCCGCCATTTTCCTTTTCTATACCAGGCTAACTGTGCGTGGCATGCCATTTATGTAACGGCCCCCTGAGGAACAGCCCCTGGATTGTGACAAGGTTATGGGAGCTTTTTTACAACTCCACAAAGTGCAATGAGGATGCTCTCGCACCTCCTTAGGCACCCCCAAGGGAGTCTTGATTTGCTACCCTTTAGCCTATTCCTTTCCTCCAACGATCGTTTCCTTCCGGGCGCCAGTATGAGGCAAGATAGCATGCCAGGTATTTTCAACTCATGATTTATCGATGGTCCCGGGTTCATACCCCGTCCGCTCCCATCCCCGTCGTTCTGCGGAAGGTTTTGAACTAGGAAGTTAATTATATTCAACTCTGAAGGAAAATCCGAAATATCTAACGCGGTAAAATGCTTGGCTTCTTAACCAGGGGGTCCTGGGTTCGAATCCGAGAGAAGACTGGCATCTTTAATTTCGGGATCTTCTTCGAGTCCACACAGCTCTAATGGGTACCTGACATTAGTTCGGAAACTTTAAGGCTGTTGTTAGTTGTGTTGGCCACAAGACACCCTCGTTAACCGTAGGGCACAGTAATAGATTACGTTTTCATCATCTGCCCAATAGACCACAAGGTCTGAGAGAGGAATTATTTAAAAAAATAATTTCTACTATCCCTTCAATGGGAAATGAGTCCTGATTTGAGGTTATTGTATTCAAGTTGGGGATATAACCTCTGTTAAATAGTCCAACTTTAATTCGCGGGTAACATTTGACACCAAAAACAAATCCCATACCACAAAATAGCCATAGACAACAAAAAAGTAACATGAGTAGACCCCTGCGGCTGCATCAGATGAGACATAATTATAACATGCAAGAGCGGAATACCTGTTCATGTGAAATATGGCACATCTTTAAAAAAAAAACTGCAAGGACAGAGGATTAACTCTTTCTCTCCTAACTGACGATATCAACGTTTATTCTACCAGAATGTGGTAAATAATTACGGAGAGAAAGAGTTAAATAAAGGGCCTAAATATACGAAATACTCTTGTTAAAAAAACATGATATCACGAAAGGCAGGTGCTTATACATAATAAAGAAAGTTCTATAAGAAAAACTAAGGTTCAAACATTTTCATCTTATAGAAGTCAAGAAAATATATAAACAAAAAAATACATGAACAAGAGAAATATGAAGAGAGAAAAATAATGTCAAAAAATATCAACAAAAGGAATTCTGAACAAGAAAAATTTATAAAAAAAATATAGACATGAAAAATATGAAAAATAATTAAAAAAAAACAAAAATACTAATAAAACATTTTCATCCCAACTTTTTAATTACCCACATCCCTCCCACTCCATCCACCCCCCGAAAGAATAAAATGTAGTAAAGCAAATGGATAGAGCTACTACAATTGTTTAATATTTCAATGATACTTCTTTAGAAGTACATTTAGAAGACGACACGCAGGATTCTCTAAACACTGAGTTATTAAACGCATCAAGGAATGCGGAAAATGATAACTGTGAAACTTGAGTTTTCCCAGTGTGGCGAACGCGTTAATAAATCTTTTCCCAGCATTAAGTATCAACAATTATAGGAACATCGGTAGAAACGTTTTCGAGATCCCATGTCCACTCAGGTTTTTGAGCCCACTTACTCAGAAGTTTTATTGAAGGATTACGTGAAACAATATATTGTAATATAAAATTTCGATACGAAAATATTTCCCCATGAGATGTGAAAACAACAGCGAAAGAATAATGTTGAAATACTTACATAACATATTACCTTTTAGTTTTGTTTGCCCCGACTCTATACAACAATACTTGTCATGAGTTGATTTGTGTATACAATTTTCATTGCTCTCGACTGAGACTACAGCCAGGCTTTCGTTCAAACAGCAAACGGTGTCTTGATCATGATTGCATGGTTTGCCCCCCGGGTAGGGGCATGGGCGACATTTTTGGCACATAATTTCATGGCTGTTGACATTAAACGTGTCGTTGACACACCTATAGATTGTATTATGAGTAGCATTGCAAGGATGCCATAACTCCGCCGATGTGGGAGCGTTTTCTGTGCATTGTAAGCAAGATGTATTGTTGTGGCTTGTTTCACTCATGAATGAAGAGCTCGGGCATGGCTCACAGCGACCTTTTGGAGATAGAAACTCTCCATCCTTGCACAGAGCAAGGGACAACGGAAGATTTACTATAAAGCACAAAACTCTAACAGTAACAAATTCCCGTCTATATGTCCTCATTGTACGTACCATTGTTAAAAGACATATACAAACCTATCTGAAATTACAGTATACAGAGTCATTTTTTAGAAAAACATATTATATTGTTGTAACTTTTTGAGGTAGGCACTCAACAAAAGGTAGGAGGTTACAATTGACAATGTATTTATTACCACATGTCAATATCAACAAATAGTTGACCTCTCGCTAACAAGTCACTGGTACCAATGTATTATTAGGTTTTTAAAGTCCTACTTTATACCAGAAGACAAAACAGACCAACACAGTTTCTATCACACAGGACAGAACTTAGTCCCTCACTGTTCAGACTCCCATAACTTTAGCCGGATCCGCAACAGTCCTTCTTCCTATCTAAATACAGGGTGCTTCAAAAAATGTATACACACTTTGAACTGTCATATACAATTTATTTCCCGTTCTTCAATGCTAATTTTTTTTGCTAAATTTACTATGACACAAAAGTTATTGAAGTTATCTGCAGTTTGTTACTTAAGATATATTACACCTGCAACGGTATTAGTTGTCTATCAGCAGTTTGGTGCTACAAGTCTACGATCGGTAACAACACTTGTCAAATAAAATTAACATATTTTAACGAAATCTATAAAATAAATAAAGAATAAAGCTTACCTGAAGAGTGTCGCTATAGAAAACAAACAATGTCTAATATTATTGTTTTCAGCAAAATGAACATTTATAGCATAATTAGCTGAACTTTAGGTAGTACTTTCCATCCTGGGTAACCTTAGACGCCAGTAATTTCTTTTTTAGAAGCGACTGTTATTAGAATATAAAAGTGCTTTAATTATTGTATTTATGTTAGCTTTATAAATAGCGTACATCTAGTTTAAATCTACATAATTTTAGCATAATAATAATTAATTTATAGATACGCTTCTTTATTAATATAATAATAAAGATCGGTGGGATAGTGTAGTGGTTAATTGCTTGGTATCGAAACCGGGAATCTTTGGGTTCACATCTCGATGAAGACAGGAATTTTCAACAAGTCTTAACTTTTGACCATCTGAGATATTTATTTCCATTATCTTTGAAGCACCCATGAGACAAGCAAGCTCTAATGTTAGTGTAAAGTGTAAGGTTGGTCGTTGTCCTGTTTAAATAACACCCTAGTTAACCGTGGAACAATGAAACAGTTGATCTTGATATCAACTGCCTTATACATCGCAAAGTCTTGAAAAGGTAACTTACTTTTAGAATTAAATTTTAGTACAACATTAATAAAATACAATCATACACGAACGATTTTCTACTTACGTAAAGCTGTACTACAAAAAAATTAACTATTTTAATATGTTTACTAATATTGATAGCGACTAGCTCTTAAAATACACACTTATATGTGTATGTGATATGTGTAAATGAATTGCATTGGTCTCATTCAAGATTATGTACATGACAAATTATTCAACACCGACCTATTCAATTGTAGCCTAATATTGATCTGTAACTTTTCGTTTGGAATAACATCTAGGTCTTACGTAGACATATAGACAAAGCTAAAAAAAAAACAGCCCCAAACCTTAACAAATGGAGAGAGATATAGTTTAATGAACAAAAGAATATATTGGAAGGAAAAAAAAATCAAACATATATTGTACTACGCTGTCTCTCCAATCATGTACAATATGTATATGCAAGAACATTGTCTTCCGAGACGGAATGAGCCACATATATATTTATATATAAGAGCGACATGGGAGAGAATGTTAAGTTTCACTTTCTATCAGAAAGCTTTACCAAAATATATAATTAAATAATACAAACATAATTGTATTACAATTTTAAAAACATATATATGTATACAATTGAAAAAAAGAACACAGTACTAATATTCAAATATAAGGAAATGAAAGCACATTTGGAAGAACATAAAAAAGATCTAGAATATGTCTTTCCAGAAAAAAATGAAAAAATGATTTTGAAAAAAAAAGTAAAAACTCTAAATATAAATAAACAGTAATATATACCTCATTCAATTCTTGGAAAATGTAAATGTATCCAGCGGTATTGACAACGTCTTTGAACCCTGACCTATTTTATGTCACATGATCATGCTGAAAAAAATGCTTATGACGAAATGGAATAACTTGGTGCGGACTTGCCCTGGCTGAGCGGTAAATCTTTTGGCTTCCGAACGGGAGTCCGGGGTTCGAATCTTCGGTCCACCCGGCTCTAATTACCTGACATTAGATGGGGAAAAGTAAAGGCAACAGGACACCATCGTTAATAGTAGAAGACATTAACAAGGTCTCAAGGGGGACCATCAAAGCGAAAACATTTCGTTTACTTTATTATTTTGTCCAACTAATTTAATCTTTAAAAAAAAAAAATAGTCGCCCGGTGTAGAATACGCCACTATTTCGAAGGGCTGGACTATGGACACTGCAACCTATGCGTCCGCAGTGTGTCACGCACTTTCAAAGGACCCGCGCTAATTCTAGGTGTGAAAATTATTAAACTTAGCAACTGTATGCAAGCCCTAATTTGAAAGTCCAAGAAAAGAAAAAGAAAGGACGGCACAAGAATGCATGGAGGCGCGATCTGGAAACAGATGTCAACCAGATGGGAAAGACATGGGGACAGCTGGAGAGACTTACCTAGAACCGAGATGCCTGGAGGAAGATGGTTGGTGGCCTATACCCCCAGTAGGGACCACAGGCTGAGATAAGATGAGGAAACAGAATTATTACGATATACTGTATGACTTCGCTGTATGCAAGGCTTGTAAAGTAATTCTGTATATATATATATTAGGAGTGTACCGGATAGTCGCTCCGGCTCCGGCCGAATATTCGGCAGAGGTAGAGATGAGCTACCCCCCACCTCCTTTTGTTTGTTTAGTCCATAACATTGAGATCACAGATAGGCAGCTGACCACATTAAGCCAGATGTCAACGTGTTGACACTGTCTAGAGGTCTTAAGAGGGAACTTAATTTGTTTACTTGGAGAAGAATTTTTATTAGGGGGCGGGACTACAAACCATCTCTCTATAGGTTAATCTGGTTTGGGTTTGTTAATTATGAAATAGGTTGTCAATCAAAGGGTCAAAGGACCACAAGCCACACCTTTTATACAATTGGCCGGGTAATAAGTTTGTTTACTTTGAGTTAAGTCTCAATTAGGAGGCTGAACTACAAGCCAAACAGACACTGACCAGTGGTATCTTTAAGGGAGGGCTCAAGAAACTGAACACCTTTAACACCCTTAACATCTTATTTAACCTATTACCTGTTGATAGACATTGACCATTCTTAGGCCAGAATGGATTAACGCAAATTGTTAAGACATATTGACATTGTCTATAGGTCAACAGATGATGGCTCTAAGTTTGTTTACTTGGAGAGAAATGTATAGGTGTATGTAGTTTTTTCCTAGTCTTAAAACCTTTAGAAAGAAAGCTAAATTTATTGCTTAATTTTATTGACTTAATATATAGGGCCTAATGGAAAACCTTACAATAAAATTTTACATCACAGAAAATAAATTGATCTAAAGCACCATAATATGCTTGAATGTAAAAAAACAACAACACTTGACCTCTGTAACTAGTGTACGTATAATTTAGCCTATCTATTTGCTTGACTGACCATGCCAATGTGTTATCTTTTTTTTTCTGCCTGCACACTAAACACTATTGCGTATGCCCAATTTAATTTAAATTTTATATAAGAAAATCGGAAAGAAATTGTTATAAAATTAACACTGACAGTGCAGTTTTGTGTTTTCGCGCGTATGATTGGCAACTTAAAATGATAATTCTATATATTTTTCAGGATAATTTTTTTTTAAATTTCAAGAGATTTTAATAAGTTTAGAACATTTCCAGGACATTTTCGTTTATATTTTGCAATTTCAAAAGAATGCGAGAGGCCCTCGAAAATAAGGAGGCCGTGGAAACCATGTTTTTATAAATAAGTTATAATTTTTAATGTAAAAATGTATATCTAAAATCTATAAAAGTGGGGGGCCTCCTGTTAATGCATAGGTTGCAGTGGCCTAAGACCGGTCCGGATTACGGGGGTTAAATAATTGTAATTT
>JADKLZ010081101.1:2637292-2648136 GCA_021533235.1 Biomphalaria straminea | reverse complement strand
TGTAGCACCAGTAGCACCACTGGGATAGATGGATGGCAAAAGCCGGTCTGAACTTCTTATAGTCTGACAGTCTGGCTGAGCAGGGCACATATCCCGTAAAATAATCTGAAGAGTTTCTTTAGTGTTCTGTTTGTTCTATATGTAATTGTACATGGCGATTACATATCAAGTCTCTTAAGTCCTCCTACAGTCTAGACAGCGTAAAACTATCGTAGGCCTACTATTATTGGCTTGGAAGAATGTCTTTGCAGTTTTACCCAATAACGTAGAAATTTGCGTCGCTCGATGTTTCGTACTAAAGCCATAATTGAATATACTAATTCCAAAATTAAATGTCTGAACGTACCAATTTACATATAGAACAAACAGAACACTAAAGAAATTCTTCGAATTAGTAGCCTTTATTCGATCGTTCATTTTCGTAATTATAAAAAAAATCCCAAAATGACTTCGGGTAAATAACCTTTCTTATGAAATTATTTAACCGAGCAAGGCTCGGCCACCTGATATTAGCAACTAATCAAATAAATTGATTAAGAATTAATATTATTAGTCACTGAGAGATAAGAGCTTTAAAATTTTTAAAATGAAATGACAGATTTAAAAAAAAAAAATCATGGACCTGTTTTTATAAAGGCAATTAAAATAAATGTGGTGTTCCTTATGGTATCACAAGCTCTTTTAGACAAAAGGAAGCTATGGTAATGTTGGGCTCAAAAAAAACGCCGGCAAGTTAGTTTGCCTCACCGTGGCGCCGGCGTGGAAACCGCTCACTAGGGGAGGTGAGGAAGGCGAAAAAGTAACAAATAGGAAAGACGAGAGTCGGCCCATTGCACAGTAGCGGGGTTGTAAGAAAGCTCCCACAAACCGTCACCTAATCCATGCGCTGTTCCTCAAGGGACCGTCTTATCAATGGCGAATCCCGCACAGTCCGCTTGGTATAATGAAGGAACATGGTGGTTGCCCCCTGTACTACTTGGCCTTCGGCCATGATTTCTAGTCCATGAGTCGGAGTGTCATTAGTATTGGAAATAGCAATGCCCTATAGACATTGACTCGGGTCCCTCCCAGACAGGCCTGTGGTCCGCATGTTTTTTTTTTTTTTTTTTTTTTACAGTTTGATCTTTTGTTCTCGGATGAGAGTCAGACATGTTTTTTTTTTCAAACTTAGTGCTCGAAGAGCTTCGGCTCAGCACTTAAGACTATCCAGCGGCTCAAATAAAAAAAAATACAACAAAAAAATCTTAATATAAATAAAGGTTTATAAAAGTAATCAATACATATTGGATTTTTACTACATGACTACATGACTTATAAGTTAAGAACTAATTATTTAGTTCCACGTGGAAAAGAATAGAAAAAAAAAATTATATTCTTAAAAAATGTGTATTGTCCACAATCAATAGAAATTATAGTAAAACAGGAGAATAGGAGAAAGATTGACTTTCTAAATATGTGAACAAATTTTCCATTTGTTAGCCAATCCAAACAATTTTATGATAATAATCCAAACATTTTTATGAGAATACATTGGCAAATATTATGATATTGTCGTTTTAGAATTTGAATAAATAAGTAGTTTGTGATATTTTATTGTAAGAAAATTATAGTTTGATTTATCTTGCTTCTGAAATCTGAACGTCCAGTTGTATTGATCTATACCAGGCATGTCAAACTCATTAAGGAATATGGGCCGCATAAACAACTTACTATGACCTGAGGGGCCGCAGCAAAAAATCAGTTTTAAAACAGCCTACTAGTTTTATGTAAATTAGAAATAATACAAAATATAATACAATAATTAATGGCATACCTGTCCCTTGGCTAAATTTTTTGTACTATTGGCTTATTAAAAAGTACTATGATTATGAATTATTTTCTCTGTCCTCATGCTTGACATCTTTTCTGTGATACCAGTTTATTAAATGTCAGGTTGAAGTTTGTTTGCCACTGACGCTTTCATCACAGATGTCAAATTTTGATGAGATAATCTCGAACTTCTATTCTATCAGCTTTAATTGCACATTTCCAGCAGCATTTTCAGAATCAAATCAGATCGCGTGATTGAGAGGCTAAGTGCGCTTCAACTTGGCTTGGCTACCTAGAAGGAGGTTCGAGGTTCGACACTCGACTCGGGCAGAGCGCCTAAAGGCAGCACGGAAAACCAACTCCTAGATGCCCCCTCCCCCCACTGGTCCACAAATGAGATTGGACCAAAGCGCTCCGAGCATGCAATAGCAAGTAGCGCTATATAAAAGCTATAATAATAATAATAATAATGATGCACTGAACATTAGCAAATTCAAAATTAGCAATAGTCTCTCTTATTTTTGCAAGTAACTTTGCATCAAAACCATTTCATTTCATGGTTGGTGCGCCATACCTTTGTTAGACTAGCTAACTTTACCAAAGAAAAATTGTACTGCATTTTCACCTTCTGTAATTTCTCAAAAATCATCCTCGCTTGTTATGCAAAGAACAGTACCCAAGTAGTTCCTGGTATATGCCGAAATTCCTGTTAAAGGCCCCTTTGAATATAGCCAACTGTGTTACACCCGTTACGTCAGTTGACTCATAGAGACCCAATAAAAATAATTCAAAATCAGCTATGTCGTTCTTTAATTGTTCAAGCAAGTTGACCGACATGTCATTTATTCTATCTGCAACAGTGTCACTAGTTCACGCTTTTTCTTTGAATGCTTTCTCCTTTTTTTTTCTGAATAAATGACTTCTGCTTTAACGAAACACTCCTTCATAAATTCACATTTATTAAATGGATTGCAATGAAGTTTGACAAAATGTAGCTTGCTTTCACTGCAGACTCACTCTCGTTGTTTATGTTAACAAATACTATTTTTCCATTCAAGTAGCTTGTCATCTCTTGTTTTCCAGCGTAATAGTTTAACATTATTTTTTGTAATATTTGAGGTGGCCAAGCGGGCCACTTGCAAGGTAGACGCGGGCCGCATGCGGCCCCCGAACACACAGTTTGACATGCCTGATCTATACAATTGTTTTTCGTGCAATGTGCACATAATCTACTTAATTTGTTGTTGTTTTTTGTTTCTTTTTACTCATAAATTATTAACAATATTTGAGTTACACAGATCATACACAAAATTATTTTATTTAATACAAATGTATACACCTATATAAAATACTAATTAGCTAGTAGATAAAGACGCACTAAAAAGACGCTATTTAAGACAAATGCGTCGTATGTAATAATTAGAAACTAGTAGATAAGTGTTTTATTTTTCTTTGTTTTAGCCTGTAATAAACTTATCATCTTCAGGGCTTTGTGATTGATTCTTTCGTTTTCTTTTTCGACGAAGTAAAACAAAAATGATAATTACAGCTATAAATAGGCCTGGTACAAATATTACAGCTACCACTATCCCTCCAATGGCTGCGCCACTTAAATCGCTCGAGCTGTTCACATCGTCCTTCAGGCTTTTTGAGCCGTTTGCATGGAAATCTCCAGATTTTTTTAGATATAGACTTTGTTTTTAACTCCGCTGTTCTTTCTGAAACAATATGCATAAATCAAAACGTAATCAACAACACCATTATCAAACGGATTACTTAAAAAATGATGGTTTAAAGCGATATTTTGGACGTGTTGAAATACAGAAATAACAGTACATAAAACAGAAATACAATAGCGTCGTAGGTTATATTACAAGAATAAAAATATGAATAGCACATTATTTTGGTATGAAATTAAAATTCATATCTCTATGTCAGTAAAGCAAATTTTCGGGTGCAAACTTACATGTAGGTATTTATTTGAATTGAGACAATCTTATGGATGTATTTTTTTTTTAGTAATTTCGAATGCTAATTGCAGATCTAGATAAAAGGCTGGTATCAATGAAAATGAGATGCTATAGACGGATCCTAGGTATCACATACAAAAGACGGATCCTAGGTATCACATACAAATACCGGATCACAAATTAGGAGATTCGGAACAGGATCATAAGTGTGAAACACGATACCATGCTGGCCACTAGCTAGAAAAACGCAAACTAAAACTTTATGATCATATCACAAGGTACTCAGGCTAGCAAAGACCTTCCTGCAGAGTACAGTACCAGGAAAAAGAGACGACAAAAAAAAGTGAAGGGATGAACAGCTCTGTCAGTAGCAAAAAAGAAAAGGGAAATAGATGAAGATAGTAAATAGACATTTCAACAGAGAAAAAAAATATGTGAAGGATAAAAAAGTGAATTTGTTTAAATATTAATAATACACGATAATAAAATAAATTCCCTCTAAAAAAGGCAAAAGTTTTTATAATATAAAAATAAATATTATGTTTACCATGAAATATAGGCTCGGACACCGAAATTTTTGGAGCTGCAGTTGTATTTTCCACACAGCAGTAGCTTCTATCAGTCGATGGTTGACTACAATCATTGATACCATTCTTTCTTTGAACTGACATGGCAGGTTTAGGGCAACATATCCTATCGCTGGTGGGGTTGCATTTCATTACTTCGTACTTATTTCTTGCGTTACATTGCGTACAAGGTTGGCACACTACGTGGGCCCCGTTCGTGTTGTACTTCTCTTCTTTACACTCTAGGACAGAGTCGTGCGTGGCGTTGCATTCTCGTAACATCATTGTGTGGTCACTTTGCTCTTGGCATTGTTTACATTCACTATTGGAGTGATCGTCTTCATCCATAAAACTTCCAGTTGGACATTTCTCGCATTTATGGGTTAACGAGAGATATTGGCCGGCTGGGCATCGAGCCAGGGACGTTGGCATTGACGCCATCAACAAACCAAAAGCAACAAAGCAAACATTGCTAATTTTAAAGGTCGTCATTGTTGCCGGAGTTAACTAGCTTTCTTTTCTCATTTTGCACTGTTGCCTGTTTGTTTACAGAAAACTTTTTTTTACAAGAAAGTAAATTCTCTAGAATTCTGTAAAAGAAAAAAAAAATGTTTTCAACAAAAGCTGAATGAATATGTCTTAAAACATTGGAAACGTGTTGCCCTACATTTACAAGAATTATTCGGATAATGTTTCTGAAAGTCAAACCCAAAACGATGACAGCGACTAAAAAGACATATGACATAATGACATAATGTACGCAAAAAAATATATAAGCCCAAGATCTAATTGGTTCAGTATATCAGTAACCTTAAAAAAAAATATTAAGACTCTTTTAATAATTAATGCCGTTGTTTATAAAGCTAAATAATGCACTAGTGACAAATCTCAATTCATATCTCTTCACTTCGTGCATTCTATGCAGCAAAGACATCTATAACATCATCTACATCTATACTTTATAGTATTTATGACTTCGCTGACATTAAAGCCATGATAAGCCTTTCTTGCGTCATTGTGCTCCTGTGATAGGTTTTGGTGAACTTGAGCTTTGAGAATGACGCAATGGAAGTGGCCTGAGTTAGCGGTATTTGGAGGAGATTGCAAGGTTTGAGCACACCATATGAAGCCTGTTTCCGCAATATGTCTATTGTGGATTGTATTACTGGTTTGTTGATGAAAACTGCTCGTACATCAATTACATCATTTAACAAGCGATTTGCCATTTATTTCATCATACAAAAAGGAAAAAGTAACACAGTTTGTCATAAGCGTGTCATCATCCAACAGGTGTCTTGGTTCAAGAAGAAACCCAAAGGTATCCATTGTTTTCCAGCCTTTGTAATCTTTCCTTCATCCCCATATGAAATCTGTCCAGCACTTCTGTTGCAAAACTTTTGAATTGCAGTTCTATTGACAGTCCTACATTAGAACTCAACTTCCTATAAAGTCTTTTCTTTCTTCTGGTTGGTTGGATTACAGGGAATCCATAGTATTCAATACCTTCTTTTGCTTCTTCGTTGGATTGGGTGATCAGCTTCATCCGTTTCTCGTCATTTTGCAGAAAGCTTGAATTGATTTCAATATATTTATTGTTTATGTTTTGTGCGAAAGCAAAAGGATTCAGCATTTATTTCTGTAGAAAGGATCTATATATTGCTATGCTCGAGTATAGAAATACTCCGATTAGAATCACAACTGCTGATGAGTAGAAGACTCAGGGACATCATTCCAACTGATCCCAAACTATTGAAACCATCGGTAACCGAAAATGCAGAGACATTACTCAACGAACGACAGAAAAGTGAAATACGATGTAAAAGCAAGACTACCCAAAGATTACTCTGTCGGAGAGAAAGTTAGAGTTCGTCTAGGACAAACATGGCAGAAAGCAGTTGTCATAAAAACAAAATTACTAACCAAGTTCTTACATCATAAACAAACGATGGGAAAACAAACAGAAGAAATCAACGCTTTTTGAACAAGAGTTTCGATGAAGATATCTCTGGGCACTATGATACCTACGAAGGCAACGAACAGTAAACTGTTAGAACAAACGAAACAGAGAGTTATAGACCAACGTCTAGAGAACCTCTTGTGCCAATCAAGACAACCAGAAGTGGTCGAATTATTAAAGTTTCTAGTATATATCAGTCTTAAGAACTTTAAAAGGAAGGATGTGATAATAACTTCAAAAGGAATGATATCTGGGGGTTAATTTGGAAAAAAAAAGTTCAACAATTCATGTACAGTTACAAAAAAGGTGACAATTGTTGGATCTATCTCAGTAGAATGATAAGCTGACAGGTTGAAAGAGTGATTATCACAGTTAAGAAATATTGCTTTTGGATTTATGCCTAACAGACGTATTCGCAGGCCAGACCTAGTCCTGGCTAGTAGCGGCTTTAGAGGGTGGCAAGTGGTGCAGCCGCCCCAGGCCCCAAGCTTGAGGGGGGCCCCGCGATCGGAGATTTTATTGTCACAAACTTGATCACCACACATTTTTCTAATAAAATCGATTGGATGTAGATGTTAATATACGAAATAAAATATTTGGATTTGTTGCTTTTTGTGTTTTTGTCCCAATAGGCTATGGCTATGGTCATGGCAGTAATTTTTAAACTTTTTTTAAGTTGAAAGAATTTTCTTTATGCAGAACAATTACAATACAGTATATTTATGACTTAGCGCGGCCAAAAGTAAGGCAACAATGGCTACGCAATGTGCTATGCTTTGTAACAAAAATAAGGAAGGCCCACAGCGTTAAGGCGGACATACTGTCTTGTTATTGTTACAGCGTTAGAGACGGATAAGCCGGTTAGCGTGATGTGGTACGGTATATATAGTTTTTCCTTACGGGGCCCCGCACATGACACACGCACAGGGCCCCGCGCACTGCTAAGGACGCCCCTGTTCGTGGCAACAAAGAGAGTAATATTCTTAGTTTCTGCTGCAAGTACGTTTGATCTCTTTTGAAAGTAAAATAAATCGGCAACAAATCTATTAAAGATTTGCATTTTAAAATGTAAAAGTAACTTTAACTTTTCTCTTTCGGAAAAATATTTTAAAACGTACTGGTACTTGACACTATTTGTCAATTAAATATATTAATCTATGTATTTACAAACATATTTCGGACTGCCGTTTGGGGGCCCCCCTAAGTGGGGGCCCGAGGGGATTTCGAAAAGCTCCCCCCTCCCCCTACGCTACGCCACTGACGACCAACTGCCTTTACTTTTCCCAACTTAAGTCAGATACCCATTAGAGTTGGGTGGATTCAGGGGCAGCCTAAAAATCCCTGTCCTCACCGAGATTTAAACCCAAGACGGAAACCAAGCGCTTTACCGTTTAGATATTACGCCCCCACAAATAGACGTAGACTGCGTGCAAAGGTTTCATTATTTGTTGTTTGTTTGTTGAATCACAAAACTCACATATCAGTGATAATCTAAAATAATTTAAAAACCCATTTAAATGCCTACATTTAAACAACCAAACTGTATCAATAAATCACAACACAGTATAAAACGGAAGTCAGAAAGTGGACCACTCTTCAAGATTACCAAATCCAAAGGTTCTAAGAAAGCGCATTGTTTATCGTATATCAGACTATTATTGAGAGTATTAGCTTGTTTCTGATGTAATCATAAAGAAAGTTGGCGTTAGGGTTAGGGTTAGGTTTTGGCTGCGTAATGATGACATCACTAGGCAGCCTGTCGTAATTTAAGTTATATGAATTTTTCCATAATAGATCAATTTAATAATATAATGGGAACCACTGTTATATGGGTATACCGTGAACACTGTACACATGCACATTTCGATTCCGTGTATACCTGCACCCTGTGTGTAGGTTCTAATGTAATCCTAAAATTATCAGCCTATCGATCCTACAAAGATCTATTTTAAGCTATCAATAAAATGAATCATATGTGTAGGAAACTTATTTTTTTTTTATGGATCTTTAATTTAAGCTTAACATATGACTATTTTAATTACTTTGTTTTAATTGTAATATGAATACTTTAAAACATGGTCATACATCATATCAAAAAATATACAAAAATTATTATGGTTCTTAACTATGGGAGATCAGTAAACAGAACAATAGAGAGAATAGAGGGAAGATGGATTGGTGACACCCAGAGAAAAGATACAAACAACAAAGCTAGACATGTCTAAAAGTGGAAACCCCCAGGGAAGAAGACATAAAGGAAGACAAAAAAGAACATGGTGACTCAGTGTACTAGATAGAGCCGAGAGGACCGGAAAGAGCTGGGAAGCCATTAAATAAACTAGCAAGAGACCGTTGAGAGTGGCGTATTTTAACTGAGACCCTATGTTCCTCGAGGAACAGAAAGAAAAGATGATGATGATGATGAAGATTATGATGATGATAATTATTGTACTTACGTTCTGTTAAAATGACTATGACTTTCCAGAGTTTCAAGTACCATGTAAATGGCAGAAAATAAAAATTTAATATCGGGAAAAACTTTTCTTGTATATAATACAAAACTGTTTATAAAATTTTAGAGACACCAATAAAAAAATAAATAAATAATAAAAAAAAATGAGTTAAATAATAATTTATAAAATAAAATTTAAATTTGTAAAAACTACTTTTAAATGTATTATAAATATTTTATTTTTACTTCGTCTGACACCATGAGCTAAATATATAGTAGACAGGTCACGCTTTAAATTTGCAAGCGATCCATACGAAATCTTAATGAGAAAAACGAAAGGCACTTAACAATAATAACAACAACAATAATAAGTCTGTTCTTCGAGTTCAAAGACACAAGAGAAATGAGTCATTTCAAGGGGTATACCCTAAAAGTCAGTCATGTAATTACATTTGTAATAAATATAGACTTAAAGTATTTTTTTTTTACCAATTGTTCGTGTTAACTCCACTTTCATGCTTTTGGCTTTCTCAATACGTTATGATCCTATCACTTGTCTCTGGACCAGTTGCAAAGAGGGGGGGGGGGGGGGTAGAACGGGGTATCTGGGTGATCGCTTTTAAAATGTTTTTTGTTTTTATTTTTTATTTTAAATAAAGGGAATGACCTGAATTTGAAATTGTGTGCTAAAGTCTTCTCATGCTTCTCAATCCTACGCGGTAACCATTAGGCCTGTACGGAGACAGGCAGACCCTACAGAACACTGCCAGATACCTGGACCGTGCTGTAAGCGATTAATCCCAGCACGGAGCCTCAGTGCATGGAGACTTACAAATGAATATGGAAGACTGCATAGTTGTCAATTGTTTCTATTTCATATTTGTGTTCACTATAGGCCTCAGACGATAATTAATTAATGAGTCTAATTAAGCTTATATCTTTACTTCATTCAAGTACAAATTGTTTCCGTTGTTAGAGATAGCAAAAAAATTAATTTATTGCCAACAGTTAATTAACTAATTAGTTAATGTTTTTGAATTGATTCTTGTGTTGTTAGGTAAAAGTAAAAAAAAAGAGGCATAGATACATGTGGGAAAAAATAAATGAAAGTCCAGTTATAGGGAAATACAGATAAGAATGGAGAGAGACACTCGAAGATCATGCCTGTGCACTAACGGTCGAATCCCTACCCTCAACTGGCCTCAACCCACCAAATACTTGAAGTTCCAAACCTTATCGATTTCTTTCCTAGCATTAAAACTGAACATTGATTTCTCATTATTGTTCGTTCATCTACACAACCTTTAAACTGTAAAAAGAAGAAAATGTAGAGGACAATGATTATGTCTTTAATGGTTGTAGTAGGTTTAGTAGATCGCAGCTTGAGCTGGGTAATGCACTGCTTGTTAATATTCGGACTCGAAGACAAGCCTTATACATCTATTATTGGTCTATATTCTATATTTGTTAAAAAGTGTATAGAATTTGTTCAGGGTAAGTGTTCATCTATTTCTACAATGTGTATATCTACTCTGTCTATCTGTCATGCTGGTAATATTCATTGGAGCAGACAAAACATGTATCAATAAGAAAAATATCAAAACGGTCAACTAATTAATGATTTTAAATCATTTTGTGTAACACGTGCAATGGAAATTAATGTATAGTATAATTATCATGGTCGTAGCCAGGATTTTTTTTCGGGGTGGAGGTTTGGGGAAATTTTTTCTTCCCTTTTCCCGTATATGTATGTGTTTATATATTCTTTCGCAAGGCGTTTAGTGTTGCACCCTACTGAGGTTCTTCCTGGAGTTGATAGAAAACTTGTAGAATACTAGCCATTATAAGCAAGGGAAATAACTACTTTATAATCAGATAAAAAAAGTCTATAAATGAGTTACCCTACCTTAAAATCAATCCTTCCTAAACGTTTCATTGTAACGTGTAGCTGTAATGAAAATACTATAAAGTTCGAAGGGTGATCTTTTACTTAATTTATAATTCAATATTGAGTTCGCATTTCATTTTCAAGGTAAAGGAAAATACATTATATATATATATATATATATATATATATATATATATATATA
>JADKLZ010081101.1:2614651-2626860 GCA_021533235.1 Biomphalaria straminea | reverse complement strand
GGAGAAAGTTTATATTTTAATGTCATTTTATCAATAAAATATTATTAATGATTGGGTTGTAAACCTGTTTTACATGTTTCGAATGTTTCTTTAAAGTTGAAGATAATTTACTTCGTAAGCCCCCACTTGTATTGTACTGTATCTACCAGAAGTATAAAAAAAAATTGTCTATATTTATATATATATATCCTATGGGCACCCGCAAGGTGTGCAAGGTGATGCACATGCCCCCACTCTGGTATCCGTGTAGCCAAATTGTAGCCAATTTTTTTTTTATCTTAACTTTCTAATTAGCAACGAAACAAGTAGTTCCTTCCACTAAAGTACAGTCGTAAAGATAAGCTATTATTGCAATTAACAGACTTATCAGGAGGTGATGTTTGGACCACGCAGACTTTATTAGAGGCTTGTAATTCTTGGAACTATATAGCACAGTTGTTTCTTTTATCTGACTAAGACTTCAATTCGATCCAGAATCGATGTGGAAGAAATCAGAGTCGTAGCATCCATTTCGCGAAAGGGCTCAATGAACCCGGTTGCACGACCATTAGGGGCCCATAGCCTGTCGCCTAGCAACAATGGCGCAACGGGGTTCATTTAACAAGGCCTATTAATTATGTCTAGTTGAGCTCATATATAAGAGATTCAACCCTTTTGTTATCATAGACAACTTTATTTCTTATCATTATCACATCATGCATCATATTTCTCGCTAGTCTGTATTAGTTTAACACCGATTAATTAAAGTCTGTGATCTTTTCTAAAAAAACAATCAAACAACAAAATACTTTCCTGCCTTGACGTTTTTCATTTAAAAGTTATATACTTTTTAAAAAAAATCTGCTGGAATATGTAATTTTTAGAATTACATATTTCATTTTCGGAAAAGAAAAACTAGCCGTTGCGTCAGAATTTTCAAGGATATCTAGATATAATATTGCATGAAAAAATATTGCGAGTCCTAAGCATTTACAAGTACTGTTTGTAGAGTCTCCTGTTGATACGACTCAATTTGCATTCCACTAATAACCCTTGTGTCGAGAATATTGACTAATTAAAGATGTATTCCGAAGGAAATGTCAATATTTTTTTTCTAGATATGGTGTCTTGCATGATTCATTCTGTATTATCGACTTTCTGTCAATTATAGGAGCACAATGCATACGGTTGTTATGGTCAAAGAATGTTTAACTAATTGTTAATTTACAAACTCCTTTGCTGACAAGAGGGGGGTAGTGGCATTGTTAAAATAACTTGAATACGTTTCAGTTCAAGTGTTCCTAGTTGATGATATTTGAGATAGTTAGTTTCAGACTTCTATTTGAGTCTTCCTATCTTCTAGGACTTTTTTTATTATTTTCTTCAAGTTTACTAATTCTATGTTGTACACTTGTTTTTCGCTATCATGAGATCTACTCTATTTGTTTTAATTTTGAAAAAGATAATTTGAAATAAGGTCTTAATAATTTCTTGGAGACAATGTGGCTGAGAGGTACAGGGTTAAAATCCTCGTGAAAACTGTTTTTTTTTAAATTTCATAATATTTCAACGCCTCTAATACAACCATAGTTTCCCCTATAGAAAGCGGAACTTTTTGAATTAATTGTTAAATCTATCAAGATATACATATTTTTTTTTTTTTTGCATGCACTCGTAATATTGTGGTGGACTTTGTCTCCAAAACGAAGACATGATTTTTAGTGACTAGCAGAATGTGCCTTTATTGTGGTACAAACATCAATACATTCTTTAAAGAATAACAACTGTTTTGCATAATAATTACTTTTCAATATTTATTTAATGTGCTAACTAGCAATGCGAGTAAAATCTAGGATGTTACAGACAATAGCAGCAGCGGCGATTTTTATCTCTCTTTCGGAAAGTTTAGATGTACCTCTGACATTATTCAGAGATTATGGCTACATCGGGTTTTCTGGAAAGTATTACTACAGTGCCAACGCGGACTCTAAAATGAAGTGCGCAATTCAGTGTATGTCCAACAAAACCTGTCCAGGATTTGTCTTTAACACTTCGTGCTATATTATGGACGGACTGGGTTCTGTGGGCCTAACGTTTGGTAGTGCTGCTAATGCTATTTGGAAAAGGAAGGACCTTTGGGACAAGAAGGACATTGTTCCCTCAATTACATATCAAAACAGTCTACTGACAACTAATCTAAGCGTTGGAGATTTGGTAAGTTATTTTTTTTTTTCAATAACAAATACTAGCCTGATATTACCCTCGGCCTGGGGCACTTAGTTTGAGTATTACTAATTTAGAGGATTGGGATCATATCTATGTCAAACTTAGCTAATGTAATTTTCACGTTTTTCTCTTTCGCTACAAAAAAAAAAAGAAGTTTTGCTAAAATGGATTAAGTCGTTAAGCCGATACATTCAACATCAATATAAAATACTAAAAATACTATGAATATAGATTTATTTCATTTATAAAGCGTGTCTTTAATAGAGATACTTTTAGCTATTAAAATGAAGGAAGCTCTCAAAGATTTTGATTTAAATTACGTCAGGATGTCTAAATTTGCAGAACAAAGGAACGGGTTTATGTAAGAATGCTTTTTTAACACATATTTGAAAGTTAATTTTATTAAATAATGAAATCAAAAGACTATATTTTGTATTTTCGTGTGACAAATTAAAAATTTATCTTCACAAAATGTATTTCTTAAAATTAGATCTAAATCCTTTCAATCTTGTCTTATGTAAACATGGCTATATGACCTAGATCCATGAATAAGTAATACTTTCATACAGTAGGGTAACTTTTTTTTGTATCGCTTTAAGCTCGTTATAGGACTACTTGACATACGTTACTGTTCCAGTAAGAAGCAAAGGAACATTTGTTTCATGTTTTATCAAGATTGATTAAACGGTTTCATTTATATTTGGCACATACGTACACACACTACAAACACACACACACACACATATATATGTATATATATATATATATATATATATATATATATATATATATATATAAATAGATTTGTAATGAAAAAAAACACATAAAGTTTTAGCAGATTTATATGGAGTTCGTCTTCAGTGTCTAAGTTATGGTTCCTTTCATTACGTATTAAACGATTACGTTAATCCGCTATTATCTTCTGCATTGTTGGCATTTTGTCTTGTGTTATTTGATTTGATCTTCAAGTGTAACCTCTGCCTAGAATATATGTGGTGCCTTGTTAGATAGATAGATAGGATATATAGATATAGATATAGATATAGATAGATAGATAGATAGATAGATAGATAGATAGACAGATAAATAGATAGATAGATAGATAGATAGATAGATAGATAGATAGATAGATAGATAGATAGATAGATAGATAGATAGATAGATAGATAGATAGATAGATAGATAGATAGATTGATTGATTTAATCTATAGTTTCTTTTGTCTAGAAGAGATTCCTTTGTTATAAATTTTTAATTAGAAGTACATATATAGACTAGTTAGTCTTCTACAGTTGAGAATTGATAAAACCCTTACATTTTCCTCATTAGATTCACTTTAAGGGAGTTCTGCTGTATCACAACGACGTCAGAGTCCAAATTTTGGCAAGCACTGGTGAACTCATGCACTTCAGAGCTCAATGTGGGGACAACGTCTGCAGCTCCAAGTTTGTCTTAGTCGATAGTTTTTATAACGGAGGCTGGAGTTCTACCGGCATAAAAAGTTACGGTCTCTACAATCTTAAAGCAAATAAAGAATTTACGATACAAATGTTGATTAGTGACAAGGGTTTTATGGTCTATCTTAACAGAGTTCTAATAACCACTCATAAACCTAAAGGATCCTATGTAGAAGCAAGAAAAGTGTATTTTGGAGGATCCGTCGAGATTCAAGAGTTTAGCATTTAACATTAAAGAACATTAAAACATTAAAAATATAAATAAGATACATTTTTTTTTCATTAAAGCTTATACACAGTGTAATTGTATCAGTTATAACCAATCATGCAATTGGATTTGTAATATATAGCTCTTAAATACAAATTATAATTCTGCAATTAGATAATGTTTATTATTTGTGTCTTCTTCAGCCTAGTTTCGTTCTTTTAGCTTTTTCAATGTGCAATAATTTTATCACTTGTCTGGACCAGATAGTAACTGTGGTGAAAGGGTGGCTACATTTGTATAAGTGTTATGGCGATTGCTTTTGAAATGAATTTAGAAACTGTAGTACGTTTGAATTCGAAATCTGGACTTAAGCCTCATCAAGGGGAGTAATTCAACTTGTAGTACCTATTTCTAGATACCAAGCACAATAAACAAAAGAACGTCAAGAACTCGAAATTAAACGTAACTGTTACCAATTAAACAGACAGACTTGGAGACCGTGTGCTAAACTACTCCGCCATCGCGGATATATAACTTACAACATTGGTTTATATATATTCTATTTTTTTGCAGTAATGGACAGATTTGTCCCACTAGGAGATTTTGTTTTTCTTTTTATTGGCAACTTATGCTTTACTATGTAAATATAGAATCCACCTTCTATATTAGACATGACTCTGTATATTGTCAAATTTAATGAATGTCAATTTTAAAGTCAATTTTATTAGTTTAAAAAGTGGTGAATTAGACGAGGAATATATTTTTAATTTTTAATGTAAAATGCAGTCATTTAAAATAGAACAAGAGTTACTCAAAGTAAAAAAATATAGTCGGACACTAGCGCATACAGTTGTGCATTAAAAGAACGATATGAGATAGTCTCTGTTCAAGCCACTCCTACATGGCATCTGCATCCTGGAACGACCCAGTAGGAACCTGTATATTTGATCTCAGAAAGAGCTCTCATTAATTTCATTTAAATTGAACAGTTGATGTATAAAGATAAAATAATAACTAGCTCGTTAGCCACACATCTCTAGTTTGATCTTTATACTTTTTCAAATTTAAAAAAAAAAATATTAAAAAATAATTAAAACAAAGTAAAGGTAGAAAAAAAAATAATAGTAATAAATATTGGCTTGATTTGAATAAGAAAATAAAAAAAAAGAAACGAACATGGCGTTATCAGCCTTAGTGTACTTAAATTATACGAAAACAGAGTACATTTAAATTTGCTTAAATTTTTTACAAGAATATCTAATACTAGTCGACCGGCGGCCTAGCATACGCCGCTATCCTGCAGGGCAGGCCTTAGGCACAGCAACATATGCGACCGCAGTTGGTCCCGCACTCTCTTTGGACCCGTGTTAATTTTTAGGTGTATAAATTATTAAATGTAACCATTTTATAACATATAACATTTCTCCAGCGGTCTCTTGATTTATCAGGAGCCCCTGGAAATCTCCTGAAATGTTATTAAATATAGGCCTTTGAAAAAGTCCTGGAAATATCCGGAAATTTTTAGGCGTATAAATTATTTAAAAGTGAAAAGTATCTCCAACACCAAGAGAATCTTTTCCATGTCTTTATTGATTTCAAGAAAGCTTTCGATCAAGTATGGCACGGGGCACTCTGGGCAACAATAGAAAAATACAACATTAATACAAACATAACCAAAGTTATCCAGAACCTATACAAGGATGTACTTCAACAACAATATTGGGAAATGGTTCAAAGCCACAGTTGGAGTAAGACAAGGCTGCCTACTTTCACCAACACTCTTTAATATCTTCCTTATGAGGATAATGGAGAATTCTCTCGAGGGATTTGAAGGTACTGTAAGCATTGGAGGAATAACAATCAATAACTTGCGCTTCGCAGATGACATCGATGGCCTAGCAGAGACAGAAGAAGAACTAGCCGACCTAGTGATGCGCATTGACACGATTTCCGCAGTCTACGGCATGCAAAGAAATGCAGAAAAAAAAAAAAAACAACAAATTATGACCAATAGCCAACAAGGCTTTACAAGGGCCATCAGTATCGAAGATGACAAAAGTTGTTTTGACTTTAAACTCCCCTCCAGCGGTATTTGAAGCTAAAAAAATACCTCTTCAATATAAAAAAAGCAAATTAAATGCTATGAGCGTCTTCAAAGTGGTTCTTGAGTTTTAAACCCCTTTCCGCGGGATTTGATACTAAAAAAAAACTTTTCAATATAAAAAAAAAGCAAATTACACAATCAAAATTCTATGAGTTTAACCCCCCCTCCTCCAGAGAGTTTTTTTCTTTTAAGTTGAAACCCTCTACAGATGGTTTTGAGCTTAAAATCCCCCTCTAGAGAGTTTTGAGGTTGAAAATATTTTATTCCAAATTCACCAAAATCTATGAGCGTAGCTAAGGGGGTTTCGAATTTAGATTTCTATACTAAAACTCGTTCGCCCCCGCATTCAAGGGGGGGGGTCGGCCTTTTGGGGGGAGGGGGGAAATCGCCCCAACGCCCCCCTCCTTGCATCCACCAGTGCCTGTAATGCGAGAGAATTTATCAGATATTAAAATATAATAATAAACATGGTTTGCTAGTACATCAGCAAGTGCAATATCTGTAAAATGTAATTTTTTTTTTACTTGGAAAATAAATGACGTCATCTTCTAAATGTCTGTCTCCTATGCAGGACCGAAGTCAAGGTGGCTGAGTGGTAAAGCGCTTGAATTTCGAACCTGTGGTCCTGGGTTCGACACTCGGTGAAGACTGGGCTCTTGGGATTTCAAGATCTTTAGGGCGCCTTTGAGTCTGCCCATCTCTATTGACCTAACGTTAATTGGGAGACGAACGTATGCCAAAGGCAGTCTTTTTTGGTGAGCTAAAAGATGGCCGACGTAACAGAGGCGCCCCACGGAAACGCTTCAAAGACCAGCTTAGGCGTCAACTTTCCTTGGCTGACATAGAGGAGAGCACCTGGCTGCATGCGGCGTCGGAACGAGACAGCTGGAGGTCACTCACAAAGGCCGCGGGATACACATTTGAGACCAAAAGAAAATCTGCCGCCGAGGACAAACGCAGACGACGAAAAGAAAATCTAAACCGACCACCTGCGGACAATGGTTTTGCTTGCCCTGGATGTGGCAAAATATGTAGGTCACAGCTGGGACTGCACAGCCACGGGAAACACTGTATTCCTCACTGATCTTCGGACTCGAAGACAAGCCTATTATTAATTGGTGAAAGTAAAGGCGGTTGGTCGTTGTTCTGGCCATTATCCATATGGCACCCTTGTTAACATTGGCCTTTAATCATCTGTCCTATAGATTGCAAAATCTCAAAAGGAACTCAAATTTAAACCCAGGATCGCAGCAATGTGTGCAGTTATAGGTTCTCACATTTCTTAAAAACCCCTAGACACCTAAAACGGCCAAATCCTAACCTACTTGTCAGAAGCGGTACAGGGTTCAAATCCTCGTGAAAACTGGGATTTTAAATTTTGAGATCTTTGGACGTCAGCTCTAGTTGGTGACTGACAATATTTGGGGAAAAGTAAAAGCGGTTGGTCTTTGTGCTGGCCACAGAAGCAGATGACCTTTACATTATCAGCCCAATAGAAGGGGTAACTTTGTAATTATTTGTTGAAACTATCAAGATATAAATATCTTTTTTATTATATACATCCATAGGGAATGTTGAATTAACGAGTGCACCATAGTAAATGGTGAAAGTGACATTCTAGTGGTACAAAGATCAATACATTCTTGGGATAGCATTGTGGTAATCTGTGGGATAAATACTTCTCAGTCTTGATATACTTTTACATATGTAATTAAATGTGGTAACTAACAATGAGACTAAAATCTAAGATGTTACAGACCAGCTAGCGACCCCACCCTGTAAAAAACACTATCGCTACAGAAACGGCAAACTTGAAACATAAGGAAAACCATACATGCGGCGAGAAGAGACTAAATGTATCTCAACAAAAATGGCTGAGACGGATTGTGAGAGTCAGATACACAGATCGATGCTCAAACAAGGAAATCCTATGCCGAACTGGGAGTCGAACACTTAGTGATGTTGTGACAGAACGTCGCATGAGGTTTGCGGAACATGTTCTACGACAAAATGAACTACGCATACCAAAAATTGCGATGACATGGAGACCAATACGAGGAAACGCAAACAGGGACGTCCTCGTATAACTTTGCGTCATACCTTCATGGAGGACCTCAGAACAGTGGACACCAGGTGGGAGGAGGCTGCAGATATTGCCAATAACAGATCTTTATGGAGACAGCTTGCCGCCCAATGCGCCGAACGGCGCGGGAGGACCTAATTCTCAGTAAAGTTACAGACCATAGCAACAGCGGCGATTTTTATCTTCCTTTCTGAAAGTTTAGATGTACCGCTGACATTATTATGGCTACATCGGGTTTTCTGGAACGTATTACTATAGTTCTGACACTGACTCTAAAATGAAGTGATCCTTTCAGTGTTTGTCCGTTTCTGTAGCAATATTGTTTTTACAGGGTGGGGTCGTTAGCTGGTCTGTAACATCTTAGATTCACTGTTTGTCTAACAAAACTTGAAAAACTTGTCCAGGATTTGTATTTAACACATCGTGTTATATTATGGACGGACTTGGGTCAGTGGGACTAACGTTTGGTAATGCTGCTAATATTATGTGGAAAAGAAAGCAGTTGTGAGACAGCAAAGACATCAACCCTTCTATTACAATACAAGTACAAATCCTGACAACAATAGTAGTTAACACACCGGCAAATATGTACTGTTTCAATAGAGAATAGTAAATCTTTGACATTTTTTTCAAGATTTCTGGTTTGTCATTGTAATTTTGGTAAGTTAATAGTTTGTTTTTGTTTTCTTTTACATTAAACGTATGTTTAATAATATCAGGTGGCCGAGCTTTGCTCGGTTAAATAATTTCTTAATCAAGGTTATATACCTGAAGTCATTTTGGGAATATGTTTGAAATTTAGAAAATGAAAGATCGGACAAAAACTACTAATCTGGAAAGTTGCTTTAGTCTTCTGTTAGTTATAAATGTAATTGTAAATGGCGATTAAATATTAAGTCTCGTAAGTCCTCATTCAGTTCGTCTTATATCTTTACAATAGATCATAAGCTTAATTAAACTGTTATAGGTCTACAATTTTTGGCTTGGAAAAAAGTCTTTGCAGTATAACTTCTAAGTTACGTTCAGACATTAAATTTTGGAATTTTTTCTTAATGACTTAAATCATTGCATTAGTTTTCTAAAGAAATGTTTCCGTGGGGGATCTCTGTTACGCCAAACAATATGTTTGTCCCCCATGCCCTGCCCAGCCTTACTGTCGGACTTTAAGAAGTTCATACTGGCTTTTGCCATCCATCCATCCATCCCAGTGGTACTACACTAACTACAGCCCTTGGAGGTATATTGCCTGATTTTACACATCCCTTCATTCATATCTCTCCTGGGCCTTTCGTATCCACGCCCTAACCCCAAGCTTTTTTACTGAGTTTTACAGTTAAACCAAAAGAGGCTGCAGAGTACGCAAACTCGTAGACCGCTAGCTAGATACCATGTTCAGTGTGAGCAAGTCAGGCGTGGAAAAGCTGTGTATGACCATTTCACCGAAACATGAACACGTGGTAATAATTCAATAAAATTGAATAAAACATTGATACTTCAGCAGTGAAGGATAAACATTATATATTTGTGTGTGTCAATGCGCGAATCTAGAAATGATTCTTGATTAATTAATGTAGATGTTTGTCCTTTTTTTCTATAAAAGAAAACAAACTTACCTGCCCTGACGTTTTTCATTTAAAGGTGTATTTTTTTTTTAAATCTGCGAAAGTAGTGGCTATTGGACATAACGTTTTTCACTTTCGGAAAAGAAAAAAAAAATTGACGTTGCATCAGAACTTTGAATAATCTAAAATATCATAATACCCGATTTTATTTTCTCTTATACTTTCTAAGATCTAAATGGGACGGACAGACGGACAGACAGACCAAACACAACAATGAACTGTTATTACTTTTTTGAAGACTGCTAAAAATCCCACTCTGAATATAATATTGCTTTTTTTAAAAAAAGTCCTGAACATACACAAGTACTGTTTCTATAGTCTCCCTTTAATAAATCTCATTATGCATTCTGATTATATCCCCTGTATGACAGTGTTGACTAATTAATGTATTCCATACAAAATGTCAATATTTTTTTTTCTAGATATCTTTATAGTGTCCATCCAAGATTCCTTCTCTCTTATCGACTACTGTCGACTATAGGAACACAATGCATTCGTTTGTTATGGTCCAAGAACGTTAAACTAATTGTTAATTTATAAACTTCTTTGCTGACAAGAGGGGGCGATAGTGGCTATGTGAAAACAACTTGAAGATGTTTTTGTTCATGTTCATTATATAAGAGATCTATCTTGTCTTGCTTCTGTTATATATTTTCCGTGTGTAAAATGAGTCTTCCTAGCTGATAGAACTTATGTTTTCTTCCAAATTGACATGTTTGAAGTTGTACACAATTTTTCGATATTACTAAATCTACTTTATTGGTTTTAATTTTGAAAAAGGTTATTTGAATTAATTTTTAAATAATGTGTTTGAATTGCGGTGGCTGAGCGGTACCGGGTTCAAATCCTCGTGAATTTTTTTTTTTTAAATTCGGGATCTTTGGTGCCAAATGTAGTGGGTAACTGACATTACTTGGGAAAAGAAAATGCGGTTCGTCGTTGTGCTGGCCAGATGACACCCTCCTAACTGAAACAGATGACCTTTACATCATCTGCCCTATAGATTCTCCTAGAGAAAAGATAACTTTTTAATTACTTATTAAATCTAAAAGGATATGCATACAATACTTTTGTTATTTGCATTCGTAGGAAATAAGACGCAATGGCTCCAAAGCGCATGCAGGATGTTCGATTTCTTAGTAACTTGTAGAATGTGACATTCTAGTGCTTTAAATATCGACATATTCTTTAGTTTAATGGTGTGATCTGTACATGATAAATACTACTCAGTATTGATATACTTTGACATATTTAATTAAATGTGGTAAGTAACCATGAGACTAAAATCTAGGATGTTACAGACAATAGCAGCAGCGGCGATTTTTATCTCCCTTTCGGAAAGTTTAGATGTACCGCTGACATTATTCCGAGACTATGGCTACATCGGGTTTTCTGGAACGTATTACTACAGTGCCAACGCGGACTCTAAAATGAAGTGCGCAATTCAGTGTATGTCCAACAAAACCTGTCCAGGATTTGTATTTAACACTTCGTGCTATATTATGGACGGACTTGGGTCAGTGGGGCTAACGTTTGGTGATGTTGCAAATATCATGTGGAAAAGGAAGGAGCTTTGGGACATCAACAACTTAGATCCCGCTACTTCATATCAAAACAATCTCCTGACAACAAAACTAAACGTCGGAGATATGGTAAGTTACTATTTCATTTTTTTTCAAATAATAAATACTAGCCGAATATAATCCTAAGCCTTCGGCCATGGTTTGTTTATTACTAATCTAATGGTTCGAATTTAGATCTATGTCAAACTTAGATAATATTCCTTTCAAGTTTGTGTCTTTCGAACGAAAAAAAAAAGTAGCGTTTAAATGAGTTTGCCCGTTAAGTCGATATGTTCCTATTAAATATAAAATACCATGGAAACGGGTTTAACCGATTTGTGAAATGTTTCTATAACAAAGTTACATTTAGCAATTAAAATGAAAGAAGTTTGTAATAACTGGGATATAAAGTACATCGGATGTCTAAATGGACCTCATTCACCAAATGCTTTATGATTTATATTATAGATTTTTTTTTAAAATCTGATGTGGCTTATAAAATCAAAATTAATCACCTCTTCAGAACCCATTAGTTCACATTGTGATGATCTTTCTTGTGTTTTTTGCGGTAAAAGTTAACAAAGAAGTTATTAGGTCAACACAATGGTCAGTCGTCATTGCATTCGCCACACAAGGTTGTTACCCTGTTATCGGCATGGATGGCAAGGATTTGTAACGAAAGTAAACACATAATAGTCTTACCAGATTTGGAGGCAGGTTGGCTTTCAATATTTAGCATTCGATGGTCCCCTCCATTACTTATTGAACGCCTTATTCAAGATAGTTGATCAGCAATTCTTTTCTGCGTTGTTAGCCTTTCGCCTGTGTTATCTGATTTGCTGTTTGAGTGCTACCTCTGCTTAGACGTCTGTACGAGACACCTTGTTAGATAGATAGATAGATAGATGATAGATAGATAGAAAGCGAAAGGCTAACAACGCAGAAAAGAATTGCTGATCAACTATCTTGA
>JADKLZ010081101.1:2589854-2606678 GCA_021533235.1 Biomphalaria straminea | reverse complement strand
TATAAGTGAATGGAGAATATTATACAGACATTCTTTGCTGAAGAAGTAATAATCAAGTTTACCATCAAAGATATAAATAACTGATTACACGAACTAACATATTTGTATCTAAAACAACCTACACCAGCATTTCTATATTTAGTTTTAATACATATTGAATCATAAGGTCTCTGCCAAAGACAAGGAGATCTATCGCTCTAACAATACCTTTTTTTTCATATATTTTTATATATTTTTAGCGGCCCCCGAAAGGGGAAAAGACGCTATTAGTTTAGTGTGGCCTGTCTGTCCGTATGTCTGTCTGTCCGTCCGTCCGGTTTAGATCTCAGAAAGTAGAAGAGAAAATGAAAATCTAGCATTGCAATAATTTAGGTCATTCAAAGTCCTGATGCAAAGGCTTTTTTTTTTCTAAAAGCTCAAAATCTAATTTTTAAAAATATTTTATGCAAGCAGTTTTTTAAAGAGAAAAAACCTAATTAGTATGCATTATAAATCACACATAAGTTATGATAATAGATAAGTTATAAATTGCATTTAATTTCGCGTTTATTTGTTCCCCTCTACAAGTATTTACCATCTAAGTATCGAACTCAAAATAGGCAAAGAAAAAAGGCTCAAGGATTCCTCTGTTGATAAACCCATTGACGGTCAAGTTTGGACAGTTTTTATGAACAATTTTAACATGAATGGTTGTATAAACTGTAAACGTGTTTTATTGCAAATGTAATCTCTTCAATTCTGATTAAAAAATAGGATTCGCATTAGAGAATAAGCTTTCACAAAACAATTAGATCAATTATAAGACTTCAGTCGGTCCAGATTCACGTCTAACTTTAGATTCACTTTCACCTATCCTTTGATCTGCTGGACCGCTGGGGCACTACATAAGATCTGTCAACCTTCTATCTACATTCTTATCTGTCATTTGTCTTTGATATAATTTCATTCGGATATTCTTTCTGAAAATATTGAACCTGCCTGGGTGGACCACTACGGGGGCCGATTTTAAGTTTGTGTTTCCACACAAACTGTCTTTGTAACCTTGTTTAATATAGATATAAGAGAAGAATTACTTTTGTTTCATTATTATAAGTGGACTCGATTGCTTTAACAGTAATAATCTTCAACATAAGTGGGTTCATTAACCAAGTTACACAGCAACATTAACAATCTTTTAGGGGAATCGACTTTGATGCAGTGCTATGCTCCTTGACAGTAGCAAGTGATTAGGCGAGGCAAGCCAATATAGGGTTTTATAGAGCTACCTTGTATTTAAAAATGAATGACCAGGGAACAGGTCAACCCTTTTACGACAATTTTGAAAGGTCTCCTTGAGATGTAAGAGGGTTACTCCAGCATCATCAAGGTGAACCTTGAGTCTGTTAGTGTCGTTTTGAGATAGTTAACCATATTTTTTATAGGGGAGGCCCTAACAATACCACTAGATATTATCATTAAGTGTGAGTATAGGATTTGGTATTAATGAAACTAATAAAACGATAAATTTAATATCTGTTAGTGGTGAAACTAATTATGAATAAACAGGAGATGTAGCATATTATAATCTCTCACTATGGTCGCAGGACACACGGGGCACGCCTTTGTGTGCCAAAGAAGTCATTCTAGAAGACAGGCGGACAATACAAATTGAACAGGAGTAACATTTCATTTTTAAACAGCAAACCTTTTATTAAGTGGAATTGTTTGAAATAGTTTGGATCAATGACTTTTGTCATTTGTATAAGTAACTGAAACGTAATAAATATGTGTGAGTATACATATTTCTGGAGAAGTGGTGGCCAAGAGGTAAAGCGCTTGGCTTCTGAATCGGGGGTCCCGGGTTCGAATCCTGGTTCAGACTGGGATTTTTATTTCGGGATCTTTGGGCAACTCTGAGTCCACCCAGCTCTAATGGGTACCTGACATTAGTTAAGGAAAAGTAAAGGCGGTTGGTCGTTGTGCTGGCCACATGACACCCTCGTTAACCGTAGGCCACAGAATCAGATGACCTTTACATCATCTGCCCTATAGACCACAAGGTCTGAAAGGAGAACTTTCTATACATATTTCTACCAATTTCTTCAGTCTAGCTTATATGCTTTCTAAATGCGCTATGATCTTGTTACTTGTCTGGACCAGTTGGGAAAGGGTATCTTAGTCAATGTTTGCGTTATCATTTTTTAAATGCATACAGATGTTCACGAAGGTTTTAAGTCGAGAGTACTCATGGGGACTTATTTAACTTTAACCACCACTTCTGACAAGTACGATTTCTCTCCTTTATTCTAGAAGCACAAAAAAATAAAATAATTGTTACCTACATATTTTTAAAAAAAATATTTTGTTGATTTTTGTGATGTTAGTTAAATGAGGCAATTGTGCAAAATTTAGTCTTAATCCGAGATTGGGTGTTTAAAAATTAACGTGTACAAACTTTCTACCAGACAGACAGACAGAATGAGTTGATATCTGAGGCATTTTACGTCTCGAGAGATGTTCCTTTCCCTTTGCAACTTCTTGTGTGACTTAAGATACACAGCTGCGGTAGCAGGTTCAGCATATGCAATCATCAGGAGCCGTTGCATTTTCACGCCTCTTCCTGCTTCTGTTGTGTATGACGTCTTCAATCCGAGACCCATCCTTTATGCTCTCTCTCCATGTTGATCTATCCAGTGTAACTTTTCCCCAGCTGCTAGTGTCGATTTTAAAGAGCTTCATGTCATGTTTGCAAACATCCGTATACAGACCAGCTTTGTAAAAACTAAATAGTCTGACGTTGGACAACGGCTTTGTCTGCATCAGATGTGACAAACTATTTATGTCGCAACTAGGTCATGTGAGACATTGTACTTAACCTTAATTTACGGAGCCGTAACACCAAACTAAGGTAGTTGAGTATTTAAAAATTGAAAGGTTTTTGAGATTATAAAATTAGACATATCGGGGGAGGAGTAATAATACTAATTATACCTGTCTCAAAAATTTCATTATTCCTGTCTGGTACGGATGCAATTTATGTATGTGATTTATTAAATATAATTTATTCATGTATTCAATCATTGTAATTAACTTTAACATCCTTTATATGTAAATCAACCTAATTTTGCTTCTTTAATGTAGGAATGAATAAAAGGTGTCCATCTTAAATTATATCTAGTGTAGAATATTATTTTATATACATGTTAAAATTTAAAGACATCGTCACACGGTATAAGAGTGTCTAGGAAGATCAGATTCTAGAGGAGATTGTATTGTAAGAAATACAGTAATAAATCGTTTGGCTACCGAACCGGGGATTTCGCGTTCGAATCCTGGCGTTTCTGACAGTAGTTTGGGAAAAGTAAAGGCGTTAGGTCGTTGTGTTTGACACAAAACATCCTATCCTTACTAACCTTCGGCCACAGAAACATGATCATCTGCCTTATAGATCGGAATGTCTGAAAAGTGGAACTTTACTTGTTATTCTAAAATATCTATTTTAAAGTTGTTTTTTCTGATTTTTTTCGGCAGAAATGATTGATCTCACGAAGATGCCGTCAAGAGTTATACATAAAGTGTGAGGGGAGAATATCGACCAATGGAATCAACCAACCATGAGATCGAAACTTGTCGCCTCCAATGATCGAATTAAATTAATATTGACCAGTAAGTTGTTCATAGAACTCAACATATGAACATTTTTTTTTCGTTCATTTTGGTTTCTAAACAGATTGTGTGTTAAGTTTAGATTCTTCTTGTAAACTCTCTTTTCATTTATTCTTTGCTATAATTTAAAAGGATGTTTTGATAGACAAAACTGTGACTTATAGTAATACCTGTCTTTAACGTGTTAGCAATTGTTCCTTGTTCTTGCGATTTTTGAAAGCTATTTTTTATTCGATTTTTTTCTTTTTTGTTTATTAAATGCAGCGATTTTTTTTCCAAAACATTCCAAAGTAACATAATTTTAAGCAGCTTTGAAGTTGAACGAATAGCTTTGCAAGTGCATTCACATAATTATCATGGGAGTTGTACGCCCATTTTGACAAGAAAAAGACGAGTCTTATAACAATGTTAGTGAGTGAGTTATACGTAACTACTGTTATATTTATAATGTGTTTATATTTACACGTGTTGTTATGTCAGACAGACGGCATGATCAAAGCCACATTCAAGACTTACCCAAACCTGAGCTGTTCTGGACAGGTGATGAACCAAGGCACCAATCATTCCAGGCTCTGGTGTGCCTTCCAATGTCTGTCTAATACAAACTGCACAGGTTTTAGCTACAGACAGACTTGTCAGATTGTAGACAACAACGTCAATACAAGTTTCTTGAATTTCTCCAGTGGTGATGACGTGTTGAGGAAGAGGAAAGTCTTTCTTCGAGACCTCAGTTACAATCCAGTGAATTTGTCGATGTACAGCTTAAGTAAACTTCCAGTGAGATTCACTTTAGGCGACATGGTAAGAAAATATAAGCTATTCCAAATTTATAGTTAATTATAAGGTAAATCGAACACAGAGCCGCATAAAACCATTGGTATGGTGGCAACTTATCTATATATATATATATATCCGTAAACATGAAATTTTATTTTATTAAACTAAATGTTCAATATTTTTAACATTTTATTTTGGTTTTTATACATCGTAAGTTCACCACAAATGTACAGTCTTACGTTAGGTGTATTATGTAACTGTTAACACTCCTGTGTAATGTTCCGGAACTCTGGACCTAGTCTGCTAATTAATATCCTTATAACTGTATTCAAACTACTCAGCATCGACATGTTCATACAGTAGTTTTTGTTTTTTTTAAGCAACAAAATACGTGTTGACATATTTACAGGCCCAAATAATGTCAAAAGCTTAGCAACAAAGTTTTGAAAATAATAATAAAAAATCTGATTCTGGAAAAGAATCATAAAATCCAAGCCGAGTTAATTATTATAACATTTCGTTCTGGTAATAATTAGCTCGCATGTCAAACAACTTGGACTGTATGTTATTAGAGCTAAATCAGCTTCTGAATGAAAGTTCTTGAAGTCTTGAAATCTCCTTTGAAACTCCACAATCAATGAATCCAATGAAATCTTGTATTTTGGCAAAAGAAAATGATAAAACCTAGTTTCACTTGAATGTCTTTAATTATCCACTAAAATATCGCTTTTTAATTCTATTATAATGGGTCGAGATAGATTTAGATCTATCTATATATGCCTGTGATTATTAAAGTAAATTAAGTAATTAAAATTCTTGTTATGGTAAAAAATCAACTTTTTACATTTTTAGAAAAAGACAACGCATTTTTTTAATCACGAGTAGAATTGACGTTTTCCATTTAGAATGCCACTCCAAAATGACAATTTTGTCTTTTTTTTTTCATGAGTTTTGCCAGACTTTTCAAAAGATTTAAATAATTTCATGAGATTTTCATGACTTTTTAGTATATTTTGCAATTAAGGACACATCCAGAAACCCATAAATAAAAAGTTAAAATCATCTCATCTCATCTCAGCCTGTGGTCCCTACTGCGGCTGCCGCGGCATAGGCCACCAACCAGCTTTCTCCAGGCATCTCGGTTCTGGGCGAGTCTCTTCAACTGTCCCCATGTCTTGCCCATCTGCTTGGCTTCTGTTTCCAGATCGCGGCGCCATGTGTTCCTTGGCCGTCCTATATTCCTCTTTCCTTGGGGGTTCCAGGTTAGGGCTTGCCTTGTTATGTTGGATGCCGGCTTGCGCAGGGTGTGACCTATCCATCGCCAGCGTCTCTGAAGGATATCTATTTCAATCGGCTGCTGTTTTGTTGATGGTGACGGTGGTTCTCCAGGTCTCTGCTCCAAAAATTAAAATAGTTTAATTTAATAATTTTAACCTAGACCCACTGCGGGTCTGTATATGTGAAGTGTGTCTTCCATACTTCACTAACCCTATGACAAGAATATCAAACCGCAGTGCTACCGTCACGTTAAGCTCTCGTAAACTAGAAAAAGATATGAAAAATCCGACATTTTGATAGTTTAGACTTTAGACCAAAGCTCTAAACAACGGCTTTTTTTTTCTTACAGTTAAAAATTTTAATTTTTAACATCGACTGTGCAGGCGATATTTTCATAAAATTACACCAGTTTTACAACTATTTACTTTTAATCCTAACAATCGATAGAGGCTATAACTTTTTAGTAAGGAAGATGACTATCTGCCATATTTTTGACATATTAATGCAAACTGTTTTAGATGTTTTTGTAAAAAAAAAATATTTTGTTAACAGTTGTATTGTTGAATTATATATGTTCTGTTAAATTAACTATTCTATTTTTAAATAATGTTTGATTTATTTTTTATTGAGAAAAAAATCTATTTTGTATGCATTTAAATGGGAAATAATTTAAAACAAAAATTGTTCATATTATCTAGTGAAATGCGACCAGTGTACTCTCCGCCCCAGACAGTTATAACTAGGAAAATTTTGATTGTTTGTATTTAGGTCTATAATAACAGATTGGCCCTAACACAACAATTACATTGTAAACTTGCTATATTTGCAATGCTCCAAATTAAAATTCTTTTTACAGGATAATAAAGACATACTTAAAAAAAACAAAAAAAAACTTAAGGCAGTACCTTACCTTACCTTAAGTACAGTACCTGGTCTGTGTAAGTGGCCGGATTGTCATCGCCATTGCCATAAACGGCTCTCTGTTATTTCTAAACGCGATGTCGCCTTCTTTGTGTCTCCACTCTAAATGACACAAACTTCTCTTTTCCTATCTCCAGGTGTACCTCCGAGCCACCTTGGTCAAGCACGGCGATGTCAGGGTGACCCTATTCGAGCAGCTCGACCAACTCAACACCACCTACGAGTTCCGCGCCAGGTGCACCACCTCCGCCTGCGGGAACAAGTACGTCACCATTAGCAACAGGTACGCCGGCACCTGGAACATGAGTACTTATAGCAGCATCCCGGCATACACCCTGGCTGTCAACGAGACCTTTGAGTACCACATGCTGGTGACGTCACAGGGTCTGGTCACATACCTGAAGAACGTGTACCAATACACACTGAGTACTTTAATGTCCTATACTAATGTCAACTATGTCGCTCTAAGTGGAAACATTCAAGTGGAAGAATTTAGCTTGTAATAGTGGAATATAGTCGTATGAGAGTTAATGCACATATTTTGGGTATCCATTTTTGTCACAACTTTGTTAATGTACATAGTGAACTGTCAAAATTTCATTAATTGTTGATGACTATAACTTAATAAATCAACGACGAATGTTTAAATATCGCCTTGTTTACTTCGGTGATACAACACACACACAAACTATAACACGGACTAAAAGGGTAAACTACTTAGGTGTAACAATAAATGAAAAACTGTCATCGAATCACCATATTGATGAAACTATCATTATTATTATAGTTTTTATATAGCGCTACTTTCATGCTTATAGCATGCTCAGAGCGCTTTGGTCCAATCTCATTTGTGGACCAGTGGGGGGGGGATGGGGTATCTAGGTGTTTGTTTTCCGTGCTGCCTTTAGGCGCTCAGTAAACACAACTCAGCCCGAGCCCCTCTTCTAGGTAGCCAAGCAAGCCAAGCTCAACTATCAAAAAATCAAATAAAGCATTAGCGTTTATTCAAAGACGTTTATTAAAATCAAATAAGAACATAAAACTAAAATGTTATTTAACCTTGGCTAGGCCAATAATAGAATATGAATCCTCTGTTTGGGACCCCTTAACTCAAAAGACATTAAAAAACTGGAACAGACACAAAATAGAGCAGTGAGATTCATAACAAACGAATATTCACATTTAACTTAAGTAACACCTTTAGTAAATACACTAAATTTGGAATACCTTCAGGATAGACAATTCATTTTGGTGAATGAGTTCAATTGTAATGTAAATTTTCTGAGTACGTCTTGAGATTTTGAAGATCATGTCCGTTGTGTCTCCATTGTGTCTCCGTTGTGTCTCCGTTGTACCGAGACCAATCGTTATAGAATGTCTGAGCACTGACCTGCAGCCTCTCAACTTGTTAACAGTTGAGATCAATAGGTCATTGCCACGTCATAGGTCTCAACGATATGGCTATGACCTATTGGTCTCCTCTTTCCACAGGTTGCGAAGTGGTATGCCAGTGTTGAGATCTTCTATAACAACTGATCTCGATTGTACCCAATCAATCAGTCATGCGAGACTATTATGTGTTGGGTTTTACTTTTCAGGTTAACCTTTTCGAACAAAGCCCAGAAATGTTTACTTCTATTGGTGTGTCATGCAAGTACATTGTAAATTAAATTTCATATTTAAGTTTCAAAGCTAATAAATGCAATAACTGTATTTCAATAACACTAGCTGCTGTGTTACTTGTTGAATCTGGTGTTGTGCTAATGTTCTAGAATCTAGACCAGCGCTTTTCAACCTTTTTAGCTCCGCAACCCCCTAATAAAATTTTCACTAGGCAGCATCCCCCGATTATTATTATTTTTTCGTTAATAGGCCTTTATTTATAGTTCGTCCATCGTGGTTCGATGATGACCACTTGTCATTTAGGGGGCTGAGGGCTTTGCACTGCGATTTTGTGCTTCCTCATGTGGCTGATGAGACCTATGCGAGCCGGAATGTTGGGCCATAAACTGGGCAGGTTATTCCAGCTGGAACTAGTTGCATTGGCCTTGCTTTTCTTCTCTGGCGTTTTTCTTCTGCCAGCATTGTTCTTTCTTCCTTAGCAACCAGTGCGCCGGATTTCGCATCGCGACGCCATGATGCTCTGTCATGAGTCTCTGTCTCCCAGGTGCCTGGGTCTATGCTAAACGCCTTTAGAGAAGCTTTGAGGGTGTCGCTGGGGCGCTTTCTTTGACCACCTTGCGAGCGCTTTCCTTCGCTTAGTTGGCCATACAAGTGTCGTTTTGGGATGTGGTGGTCTTCCATTCTGCATACGAGTCCTGCCCATTGCAGTTGGTGTCAGGGATAAAAGTCTAGGGTATGCCGGGTCCTCACCTGACTAATACTAACTTTCTGCCGGGGTTACTATATAGCCGCGGCTCGTCTGCCTTGGCACCCCTACTAGATACAAATAATAAGTTAGTAATTAAATAACAACTGTACACTATAACTGGATATCAGTGGATAACACTGTTATGTACATCAAACAATATTTAATGAAATGATAAATATGATGAAGCATAATAAAGGAATACATTTCAATACTGCCTCGAACAATTACAAAAATAGTATCAATATATTGTACATAACATAGCGCACCTTAACATTAGTGCCAGAGTCGACCAGGGCTAACAGCGCCCACACTCAACACCATGAGTGATAATCACACAACAGATCGAACACCAATCCGACAACACAATCCGGAACCAAAGCAACAACGTTAACTTGACTTAACCGGAGCCCAAGCCTAAGTCCCTAAACGAAATAAAGGATCAATCCTTAATAAACGTTATTGACAAGATCGTAATAAAACGATTCCAGATCTACAACATTCAGCAGACCGTGAATTAAACCAACTTACCCAAAACTGGGGAACACAACCTCAAACAGAAGCTCTCAAAAGAACCCTAGCTTCATTCCACAACAGAAGCAGCACAAGGAAAGGAAGTAAGAAAATGACATCAAGAAAAATATGCATTCTTAGAAACAAAGATACTTGCAAAAACTTATGGTGCAATGAAGGGAATACTAATCACGCTGTGCATAAACAAGCTTTGCATGACAGTTGGGACTGCTCTTTAATAGGCCTAGGTAAATGTGATTTAGCTAATGTTATAAAATTGTAATCAAAATGCATATCTCTGTTATTCATGTTGTTAATTCCATTGATAGAAACTTAACAAACACTTAATTTAGTGTAAACAAAAATTGTGCTTAAATTGTAATCAAGTATATACTTTATGACCAGCATCCAATGCTTATATTATTCGTGTTACATACATAACTAAAAAATTAACTAAAATATTACTAAACATGTAAAAAGTACAGTGTTTGATATAGTAAAATGCATTTCTACAAAAGGCAGAATAATCTTCTCTATAAATATATCTATAGTTCGTCCATCGTGGTTCGATGATGACCACTTTGTCATAAATATATAGATCCCTACTAGAGTTCATCTTTAGGATTTTAAACGTGCGTTAATTTATTTAGCCAAAAGGAAAATAAAGTAAAATGAAGCACCCTTCGATCAGGCCCTAATGGGGCAGATGTGACATTTTTCATATTTTTTTTTAATTTTAGTTGTCTGTTAACAAGGGTGTAGTGTGACCAGCACATTGACCTATCACTCACTCAACGTTACCTTCCCCCAAACTAATGTTATGTAGCATTTAGACTTTTGTCGTCATACAAATTCCATAATCTTATTTTTACTGAGAATGAGACTCGAATCTCAGATTCGGAAGTCAAGCGCTTTAACACTTAAACATGACCCTTCCAAAAATTCACATTGACATCACATTGAAATACTAAAAAAAAAAGTGAAAAGTGAATAAAAATTAGTTTTGATGGTATCGATCTCAACTATAGATTTGAACCCACAAATGCACTCACGTTAAATCGGGTTAACTTACAGAGTGACAAGAAGATAAATAAAATCAAACTCAGAATAATCGATACTTCATGAGCGAGTGTTATACCTGTCAAGTGACCACGCTTTCTAAAAGAACTTCATTTGTTTTGTCTGTGAATTCTAAATTTAGTATTCTGCACAGGATGTGTATTATACTGACCTGGTCTCTGGCGGCCATTGTAGAGGTGCGCAGTTGTTAATGAAAGCACCGAATGTTAGTTAACATTTGAATTGGCTCGCAGCACGTTTCTTCTCCCGATGTTCAGTATTTCATCCCATAAGTTTTTAAGTACTCATTGTTTCCCAACGTTCAATAGTGTATTCTGATTCGGTTATTGTCGATTCTTGTAAAATCACTGAACTATAAAAAAAAGCGCATAACTTTTTTCCTTTCAACTTGAACGGCAGATGTAAATCTAGCACTTCACTTGCTTAGAATAAGATAGCTCCGCAGGGCCGTAGCAAAAAAATTTGGATCCGTAAGGCTTAGCCTTTTTAGGGGTCCCCCAACTTTGACATTCGACATGAGATCTACTTACTAAATATATAAGTCGATTGTGTGGGGACTACATGCAAAATGGTCAATAAGTTAAAGAACAACATTAATAGTAAGATAGCATGAATTTGGCTTAACATTTAATGTAAAAAAAAAATGGACATTCATTTAAGCCCATCCCCTCTCAAGTGCGGGCCCAGGAGGAACTTTGGAACTCCCCCCTCCCCCCACACGCACTGTGGCACCGACTACTTCAGTTTAAGTCAGGATTATGATCTGCGACTCAGAGCCCCGTTGATAGTCAATAACCAGGTGATCCTGAATAAGGTCAACACTATTCTTCAGGGTTAGGTCCGACGGATGGTGAAGCTATTAACAAGATGTAGATTAATGAGGTATGAAATGCAAAATGTTTTTTATTGATAGATTCTTGGCTTGAGAGAAAATGGTTTTTGATCGACGAGCCTCGTCCAGTGTGAGACATTCGATCAGATCGACTTTGATTTGACATTAAATCAAAACATTGATTGTTCGGCTGAGTTCTTATTTTCTTCACATATATGATTGACTATAAAGTCTAACTGTGTAGCGAAAAAAGTTTCATTTGATAAATAGATTATATGCTAAACTAATTCAGCTTACACTACTTCAATCGGGTATTATCTTTATTCCTTGAAAAGAAAACTTATTCAGCTTATAACACCACTGCAGTCAAGTACTTTTTCGTTTCCTTATTTAAGATACCAAACATAGTAACTTATTATCTCATCTTATCTTATATAATACAGACGTTACTTTAAAAAAAGAAGATGATTACGTTTTACGCGTCATGCATTCAGTAATCCATATTAACCAATGACTTAAATTTTGCCAAGTCACTGGTTTTCCTGGCTATCTCAGGCAACTCATTCCATGCTCTAATGGCACTAGGGAAGAAAGAGCATTTGTACAGATTTGTCCTAGCATATGGGACGAGGAATGTGCCTTTATCTTTGTGTCTTTCTGAGTATTTTATTAAGTTTTGTTTTTGTATTTCAAGATTATGGTTCAGTGTTTTGTGTATAATTGCTACTTTATTTTTGAGTCTTCTACCCCGAAGGCTTTCTAAATGTATTGATTGTACTGAAGGTGTTACTCTAGTCAAATTGGCTTCTTTGCATTGAAGGGCTTGCCATGTATCGGGTATTGGACTTCCTTTTAGGTTTGGTCCAACACAGTCATCGGAGTTTGGATGCCCTCGCCGCATGTTTGATTTTCATTATGTTTAAAGTTTGCCGTTTCTGTAGCAATAGTGTTTTTTACAGGGTGGGGTCGCTAGCCCCACGCCAAACCCTCCTCCTTTTTTTACCCGGGCTTGGGACCGGCAAAGATGGCGGAGTTCTAGTCAAATTACCAGTAGTTAATTAACTGATCGGTTTACTTTTAGCGGCCCCCGAAAAGGGAAAAGACGCTATTAGTTGTATGTGAAATGTCTGTCCGTCTGTTCTTCTGTCTGTCAGTCCCTTTACATCTCGTAAACTAAAAAAACTGACACCATAATATTGTAGACTATTCAAAAGTTCTGATGCAGCGGCTACTTATTTCTTTTCTGAATGCGTAAAATCTAATTTTTTGAATCACTTATGCAAGCATTTTTTTCATAAAAATACACCACTTTTACAATTATTATTAATAGTAACAAACACGGGAGACCCTATAGAAAGGGTAGTACACATTTACCATATTTTAAAAACATTTATGCAAATGATTTCATTTTTTTTTTTGGTCAAAAATGTATTTTTTATTACACTTGTTTTGCTATGTTATGTAGATTCTCTTATACTAACTACTATATTTACAAAACAAAAAAAAAAAAAAAATTTTTCCTATACTTTTGTATTTTGACCGCTGGGGCACTACACAGGATCTGTCAACCTTCTTTCTCCATTATTTTGTCATTTGTTTTTGATACAATTTCATTCTGATATTCTTTCTGAAAATATTGAAACCCATTTTTTACCTGCCTGGGTGGACCACTTCGGGGGCCCATTTTAAGTTCGTATTTCCACTCAAACTGTCTTTCTAACCTTGTTATTTCTTATTGATTGTTGTGTTGTCAGATAAAAGAAATAATTGTGCAAAATTTCAGCTTGATCCAAGATTTGGTGTCGGAATAATAACCTGTACACACTTTTGGCCAGGTAGACTGACAGACACACAGAGTGAGTTGATATTAGTTTTGTAAAACCTTGATTTACCTAAACAAAGACATATTCTAAGTTATTTAGTAAACTTATTCCCTCATGGGTTTGGAGCATCGGATGGTTTGTCTGAATTTGCAAAGAAAAAAGATGCCTGAGAAGAGCTCAAGGTCTCTAAATAACATGCACGACCTGATTGGCACGTGATCATAATTGTTTTATTCAAATTAGCGTCTGTAATTAAAACGAAATAATTAAACATTTGTTAGTTGATAATAGTCTAAGATTTGATTTTATTTTAACATCTCTTACAAATATTCAAGGATTACAAAACAAGATAAAATTTAATATTTGACATTGCAAATAACATACACATTGGCTCTATAGATAGGATACAAATGCAAGGATTAACTAAGGCTTTTTGTATCAATAACTAATCTATGAACTGAATTTTAGATTAACATAAACATTGGTTGTATAGATAGGCTTTGACAGCAAGGATTAAATAAGCTTTTTGTATCGAAAACTAATCTATGAATTGAATTTAAGATGTGACATTTCAAATAACTGTTAAACATTGGCTCTATTGATAAAAGGAGATGTAAGGGTAACAAGGACTTTCTGTATTGACAAGTAATGTATTCTTCTTCTTCTTCTTCGTTCTCATTGTTATGTTGGAGCGTTCAGATGAATAGACCAATATATGAGATAAACTGCGCTGTGGTTTCCAACTCCATATAGTTTTCTTTCTATTTGTGTATTTTGGGGCCAGTGACTTCATATGTGTGTGTGTGTGCGGCCCTCCATTCCAAAATTTTCTTAATGCTGCCCTCAATGGAAAAAGACTGCCCACCCCTGGTTTAGAATTGTGGATCATAATATTAGTAGTTATGTATGAAGAATATTACGCTGTAAATCATTAAAACAAGTCCATAGTTTAGGATAGTCGTAAAGAATGCTCCATGCTAAAAATGAATAGTTTTTAAATACAAAACAAAGCTTTGTATATTACCAGTGCTTTTTTTGTGACGGTACGCATCGGTGTAGCTGCACCTTTTTCAGGGAAAAATGTATACTTTTCTTGTATTTTAGCGGTTATTATTATAGCTTTTACATAGTGCTACTTTCATGCTTATAGCATGCTCAGAGCGCTTGATCCAATCTCATTTGTGGACCAGTGGGGGGGGGGAGGGGGTATCTAGGAGTTGGTTTTCCGTGCTGCCTTTGGGCGCTCAGTAAACACAACTCTGCCCCAGTCGGGTGTCGAACCTCGAGCCCCTTCTAGGTAGCGAAGCCAAGCCAAGCTCAAGCCGCACTTAGCCTCTCGACCAGCTTCCCACAGAGAGAATTACGGAGAGAAAGAGTTAAAAGTAGGCAATTCATCACTGATCACCCGTCTCTCTTTTGTTTTTACAAAAAATCGCTGCATAATATTACACAATTATAGAGATTTTTAATATAATAATTATAGTAATACTTTTAGTTGTTAATTTAATGATTATTCTTATTCTGTAGAACGATTCTCTTTTCATATGTTCTCATCACTCCAGTAACATATGCACATATTAAGGAATCAGGATATTTAGTGAGAGAGAGAGAGAGAGAGACTGTGAGATAACAAGAAATAAGAAAGATAAGAAAGAGATATAAATATAGAAAAAGATTGATATACAATTGTTTAGATATCAGTAGTCATAAAGATACATCCTTGTTATTATCCCTGAGGAATTTTTTTTTTCAAAATTATTCACTGCAAATACAAACGGAAAATGAAGAGTTCGATAAGACACCAGTTCCACTTGAAGAGCTCACATTCAGCAGACATCATTTTATCACAGACTAAAAACTTAAACTAGATTTTTTTTTTAAATCGTTAAATCACTATACCATGTAAAACTATTTTAATTCAATAGGAAACGGTTACAGTAGATTTAGTAACTACTCTACACAGAGAAGGATAATATTTATTAACATCTTCGTGTACATAGAAAGTGAGACTTATCACGAAATAAACATCTACCACAACAAATCTGAAAGAAGGAGTTAAAAAAGATGATTCACAGCAGAAGTAAAAAACTTGGATTTTCAAAGTAGAAGTCACAACTTAAGAATTAAAAAGTAGAAGTCACAATGTAGGAAAACCAGAGTAGAAGTTATAACGTAGGAGTCACAGGAGTATTTACAAAAGAGGAGTTACAATTTAGTGGTCACAACCTAGGAGTCACAACTTAGGAGTCACAACCTTGGAGTCACAACCTAGGAGTCACAACTTAGGAGTCACAACCTTGGAGTTAAAACGTAGGAGTCACAACGTAGGAGTCACAAAGGAGTATTTACAAAAGAGGAGTTACAATTTAGTGGTCACAACCTAGGAGTTACAATTTAGTGGTCACAACCTAGGAGTCACAACTTAGGAGTCACAATCTAGGAGAAACAACGTAGGAGTCACAACTTAGGAGTCACAACCTAGGAGTCACAACCTAGGAGTCACAACTTAGGAGTCACAACCTTGGAGTCACAACGTAGGAGTCACAACGTAGGAGTCACAAAGGAGTATTTACAATGGAGGAGTCACAACGTAGAACATGTTTAGACACTAAACTCAATAATTCTCGCTGTGCCCCCAATATCGATATACTGCACGTCACTAATTGACAAGTTGGTTCTCAAAGTGTTGAGGTAGACATCATTCAGATAGGTCATCACACCATTGGTCGTCATCAGCAGGCGTATATCGAACACCTCATTGACCTTAAGACTGTAAGCCGAGTAGCTGTCGTATGCTGCTTGACACCATACATTTTTGTATTTGCTTGTGATTATGACGAATTTGCCATCGCATACCGAATTATTACATTTCGCTCTGAAGTGATACGACTCATTCTTCAAGTCACGCTGTTCGTAGAAGATGATTCTCACGTCACCGTGCTTTAACAAGACTGCCTTGAAACAAAGCTGATGAATAAATGATAAAAAAAACAGATATTTAAAATAAAGGTTTATCTCTAGCAAGAAAGTTTCGGAAGTGAAGAGCTTAACCAACCAGACACAGAAGAAGAGGCACGATGGCTGAGCGGTAAAGTGCTTGGCTTGACTCAGAGGCGCGCGTTGATCCCGAAATTAAAAATTCCAGTTCTCACCAGGTTTCGAACCTTGGACCTCTGTTTGTAGCCCAAGTGCTTTACCGCTTTACCTTGGACCTCTGTTTGTAGGCCAAGTGATTTACCGCTTTACCTTGGACCTCTGTTTGTAGGTCAAGTGCTTTACAGCTTTACCTTGGACCTCTCTTTGTAGGCCAAGTGTTTACCGCTTCATCTTGGACCTCTGTTTGAAGGCCAAGTGCTTTACCACTTTACCTTGGACCTCTGTTTGAAGGCCAAGTGCTTTACCGCTCTACCTTGCAACTCTGTTTGAAGGCCAAGTGCTTTACCGCTTTTCCTTGGACCTCTGTTTGTAGGTCAAGTGCTTTACCACTTTACATTGGACCTCTGTAGGCCAAGTGGTTTACCGCTTTACCTTGGACCTCTGTTTGAAGGCCAAGTGCTTTACCACTTTACCTTGGACCTCTGTTTGTA